>BOPN01007678.1:50000-55617 GCA_017312705.2 Penaeus japonicus | reverse complement strand
CTCTCTCTCGCTTACTATCTCTCTCTCTCTCTCTCTCTCTCTTGCTCGCTCTCTCTCTCTCTCTCTCTCTCTCTCGCTCTCTCTCTCACTCTCTCTCTCATTTTTTCTCTCATACATATATATATATATATTCATACACACACACACACATACATATACACACACACACACACACACACACACACACACATATATATATATATATATATATATATATATATATGTGTGTGTGTGTGTGTGTGTGTGTGTATGTGCATATGTAAAGATATATAGAAAATAAATATATAGAAAGATCGAAAACAAACAAACGCAGAGGCAGTTATAGCAACTGTAGAAATAACAATCGTTAAATCTGTGATAGGCGGTCACTATAGTTACAATAATTGCATTCGCAACAGCAGCAGGATATCAGCAGTAGTCATAACAATAGTATCACTATAGTAAGATAGATATAGCAGTAAAAATAATCCCATTATGATATGGTGTCCATAATAATAATTTTATGAACACTACCAACTGTTTTTCCTTGTGCGTGAGAAAAACTATCAATGATAAAAAGATACTCAATTGATTTGCTGCAATTCAGCGAGTAAAAGTAATAAAGATAATTGCTCTATTTGCAAATGAAAATCAAATCAAAATGCCTAATGGAGAAATAAGAAATGCGAAACAGGTTCAAAACAACCATAAGTAAACAAAACAAACTTCACCAGTTGTTTTAGATACGTTGATAAGAAAAAGGTGAATAAAAGATGCTGACACGGGGGGGGGGGGGGGGGGGGGGGAGTGGTCTGCTTGTGCCTGCCTCCTGGATTACTGCAGGATACGTGGCAGGATAGAGATAGGAGGGACGTAGGATAGGATAGGATAGGGGAAAAAAAAAAAAAAAAAAAAACAGAAGAGAGAATGGAGAAAAAGAGAGAGAAGTTATTGTCGAATAAACGAAAGAATGATACGAGTATGAGAAATATAAGGAGCGTAGAAGGATGAGGAAAAGGCTATAGAGGAGGAGGGGGGGGGGAGGGGAGGGTTGTACATGGATCTAGTCGGGGGGGTAGGGGGGGTAGTATGGAAGGTTGAATACTTCACACTGATTTTTTTTCCCCTCCTTTTAACCCTTATATAACAACATTATCTATCAAAACGATATTGTGTTTCGCCATTCCATGCACTCAGCGCCATGCATAACCTACACATGTTGTTTTATAGGGCTTCGTATACCTAAGCGAATCAATTTCTTTATAACATATTTTACACTAATACGAGCTGCTTTATAGCTTTACTACCGAAACCAAATCAAACAAGTGTCGTAAACAGAAAGCTGAATTGTGTCATATGTGTCATATTGTGTCATATAAATATTTTTTTTTTTTGCATGCGAGAGTTCTGGTATGGAAATGCAAATGTAAGGGTTGTGGGTAAGCAGCTATTATAGGAAAATAGATGCACTTGGCGTGGAAATGGTGAGACACACATGTGGGAGAAGAAGTAGAAGGGGATGTGTTATTTATGGAGGTGAAAATATATATATATATATATATATATATATATATATATATATATGTATATATATACATACACACACACACACACACACACACACACACACATATATATATATATATATATATATATATATATATATATATATATATATATATATATACATACGCACAGATACACACACACACACACACACACAAATACAAATATGTGTGTCTGTGCGTCTGTGTGCATGTGTGTGTTTGCGTATACATACATACATATATATATATATATATATATATATATATATATATATATATATATATATATATATATATATATATATATATATATATATATATATATATATATTTCATCACCTAAATCCTTATCAATACCAGCATCGAGAAACAAAGTCGAATAATGTTACCGAAAAGCCTCAATAATACTTTTATTATGAGATCACATTAGACAGTATGGGTATCAATAAAAGACAACCCCTACACTGAACTACAATGTAAAGAGTGACAACCGTATTCACATATCACATTAATACCATCATCCCTGGAAGCTGGGGATGGAACCCCCCCACAAAGGGGTTCACTACGGTCCCCATGCTTAGGAATAGCATCAACTCGCGGTATAAGTTTCGGCTCGCTAAATATAAGTGTGTCAAAAGAAAGTGCTATGCGATAGGGCTTATTTTGCAAAATAGCATCATTAGCAGTGGCAATATTGATAGTAACGATCGTGAAAATAATAACATTGACCTTTGGTAAATTGGTAGCAATAGCATATAAAAACTGAAGTATTTAACTGTCATTACTACTACGATAAGTAATAATGATATTCATTATTCACGGTCAAGGACATTATCAAAACTAACATTACATAATAAATTAAAAAAAAACCCTCAAACTATCACAAAGCTAATTACGGAAATTACAAAAGGCCTACAAATGCATATATTTTTTTTCCCTCGACGCTCTTGAGACAGTTTTAAGAAGCACAAGTTCGAAGATTAGATTCTCAAGAACATTCGTCGTGTGTCGAAAACTTCATGGGAACTTTTGTTATTTTCTTCTTTTCCTGCAGTCCTCTCTCTCTCTCTCTCTCTCTCTCTCTCTCTCTCTCTCTCTCTCTCTCTCTCTATATATATATATATATATATATATATATATATATATATATATATACATATATACATACACATACACACACACACACACACACACACACACACACACACACACACACACACACACACACACACATATATATATATATATATATATATATATATATATATATACATATATATATATATATATGTATGTATGTATGTTTGTATATATATATAAGTATATATATATATATACATATATATGTATATGTATATATATATATATATATATATATATATATATATATATATATATATATATATATATATATATATATGTATATATATACTGCATATATATATATATATACATATATATATATATATATATATATATATATATATATATATATATATATAGTTATATATATATATATATATATATATATATATATATATATATATATATAAATATATATATATATATATATATATATATATATATATATATATATATATATATATATATATATATATATATATATATATATATATATATATATGCATGTAGGAGCAGCTAAATGAGAGTAAACACGCAAGAGAGCGGCTTGACGTTTCGGCGGAGGTCTTCTAAAAATATATCATTTTTTGTATTTTTGAAAAAGACCTCAGTTGATACGCGTCAAATACCTCTCTTGCGTGTTTAGATATTCAGTCTCATTTATACCTTTCTTCTACATTTGTCGCTATGAACTCATATTTATGCATATCTATATATCTATCTATCCACACACACATACGCGCACACACACACACACACACACACACACACACACACACACACACATATATATATATATATATATATATATATATATATATATATATATATATATATATATATATGTAAACTTCCTCTCCAAATAAGTTCTGAGGTGGAGCCATCTATCCAGATGAGATGGTCGTCTCCATCAAAGGAGGTACTGATTGTAAACTCACCCCCACTACCTAATCCCGACTTGATAGAGCTCGTGAAATGGGCGTAAACTTCGGGGTACTGCAAGCTTGCAAGAGAGCAAGAGAGAAGTTCCGACTGATTCCCGGTCTTGCCACGGACTGCCCACTAAACACAGATCCTGAAAGCCGTTTAATGGAGCGTTGAAAAAGAGCGATTATAGATACAGAATCGCTAAGCTTATTCAACATGGCTTCGTTGCGTTAATCGTAATCGTAAGTCTTGCTTGCATCATATCATATACACTGACGCTGCTGATTGCCGCCCACGACGAAATTCGGTTTTAACGCGGAGGAAGAAGGGCGGAAGAAGCTACCTGGGCTCCTCCGTGTACAGAAAGCCAGCCACTGACAATAATATTATCCATTTAAATCCGCCCCCCCAAAAAAAAAAGAAAGAAAGAAAGAAAAAAAAAAAGTCGGATTCGTTATATGTTTCTCCTTTTGAGCGTGAAGGATTTGTAACTCAGAATTTCTCGAGGATGAGGTCCATTGTATCATTATACCCTCCTTAAAGCACTAATCTTCCAAAGGTCTTCCTCCAGAACTGCAGAGCAAAGGCGGAAAGTACCGCACATAAAACGCCCACAATACATCTCCGAGGCAAACAGCAAGTACTTTCGTAACACCGCTGGAATCAACATATAGAAAAGACGTCGGAAATAACCGTGACAGCGTCGTGTACTCCAGTGTCAGTGACTTCCGGTGGTGAAAATGGGTATATTTTCACCACTTGAATTAATGAAGAGAGTACAGAGCATTCAATATCACGGTGGTACACGTAGATGAAGCTGAACATCTGCCGAAACGGAAGCTAGCACCGTAACACCGTTATTTCTAATCATCCAAGGTCACAGCAAGGACAGTTAAGCAGGTAACAAGCGATAGGTCACGGATGTCAAGTGAAACTAGAACTCTTGTCTGCTATATATTTGTTCTGTAATCTTTCTGAAGCTTTTATCTCATTTTATCTCATTTCATCTTATTCCATCGCAACGCATCGATCACAGCTCTTTCACTGTGAAATCATCTATTTTTAATTCATACTTTTCTCCATATAGTAATCCAAGGTTTAGGAACATGTCAAAACACGTCATAGGGCTCTAACTGAATTCAAATTTACTTACCAAGAAACCGAATGGCAAATCGGTACATCTAAAGACAACAGCAGCAGAAGGAATGCCAGAGGAAGAACATAAATGATAAGAAATGATGAAAACAAAAAACAAAACAAAAAACACACACAAAAAAAAAGGGATATTGTAAAATTCCGGAAAGTAACAGAAAGCGCTATAGAAAAGGGAATATTCCAGTCGGGTGATAAATGGACATGCTCCAGCCCCCGCCCCCGCCCCCGCCCCCGCCGATGCTCCCCGCCCCCCTTCCCACTCCCGGGGCGTTTTTCCCAAAAGAGGATTTCTGCTTCACCCTTTGTGCAGCGGCGAAGTGGAAAAAGTGTTCTAATTCAGCTTGAATATTTCAACTACTAGCGTGAAGGGGATATGGAGTATCTGTATCGTATATTCACACACACACACACACGCACACACACACACACAAACATACACACGCCAGATTAAAAGTTTTGCAGAATACGTCCTTACCATATTTCCAACATGACCATAACTCGTATTAAAAAAAAAAAAAAAAAAAAAAAAAAAAAAAAAAAATGATACGAACATAGTATGTGCCTCCCTCGATCCCCACCATACAAGATCTACACGTGCTGATCACAAACTCAAATCAATCGTGCGGGAAATTAGTCACGTGTTCTGAACATGCTGACGTGACCGCTCAGCTAATCCAGCCCCCTCCAACACCACAGCTGATTAATCTGCCTCACATATATCAGCGAGTTCGGATCACCAGAGGCAGGTCAATTGTTTACCCTTAGAGAGAGCGACGGGAAGAGAGGTCAGGGTCATACGCTGGTCTGGGCCTACGCGGAAGCTTCCCTCTCGGCCTTCGTTAATGTCTGATTAGGTAGCAGGGCTG
>BOPN01007678.1:27500-40000 GCA_017312705.2 Penaeus japonicus | reverse complement strand
CACTAATCTCAATCATTTCAAAACCAAATCAGAAGAACATTTCCTAAGATGTAAAGTTGTGATAGATTGTTATGAAACATAACAACAAATCTCTATTTTATAATTAGTGTGTTTAGTATAATTTATATTGCGATAAACTATTTATATTGAAAAGAGTTACCATTGTAATTCATGGAAGAAAGGTTTTGCATTGATTTGAACCGTCTGTCTGTCTAATCTAATTTAACTATTTATCTATCTGTCTATCTGAATATCTATCGTCTGTCTATCTACATTTATCCATCCAACATATCTGTCAACCCATTTATCCCCCGCTTCCTTCTCCTTTTCCTTCCTCACGCTTTGTTTCCACAGCTAAGTTCTGTCCCTTGGCACACTTGCCGTCTCCCCTCACCATTCTCCTTCCTTGCTTTCCTTTCCTCTTTCCTTTTCCCCTCGTTCTCCCTCCCCTCGTCCCTCCAAATCACCTACTCCCTTCCCCTCTTGCTGCCCCTCCTCGTTCCGCTTTCCTCTATTCTCTTCTCCCCTCCCGTCCCAATTTCCGGAGTCTCCAGGCACCTGACTCCTTTCTCCTCGCGCCATTTCATTTTCTCCTGCAACCTTCACGCTGTTCAACTATTCCCCTTCAATATATCCTTCCTCCTTAACTTCTTTCCTCCTCTCTGTTCTTCTCCTTTGTCTGTATTACATTTCCCTTCGACCTCCCTCACCTCCCCCCCCCCTCCCTCCATTAACCAACCCTTACCCTTCCGTTCCCCTTTACCCATTGCTCCATCTCCCTTCTCCCACTTCTTCTTCTCTCTCCATCCTCCCTCTCCCCTTAATTCTTAGTGACGCTACCTTCTTTTCTCTTATGCTATTTACCCTTTATCCTCCATCCCTCGTTAACCTCTCATCTCCTCTCACTCACACTCTCCCCTCTCCACTCTCCCCTCTCCACCTTTCAGCCGCTTACTCCCTCCCCCATTTCCTTCCATTTCCCCCTTCTTCATACTGACCTTGTTCTACTTCTGCCTCTCTCTACCTCTCTTTCTTTTTCCTGTGCTCTCGCTCTTTTTTTCCCTCCTCTCCTCCCCCTCTCATCCCTATCCTCCTACCCTTTCCCCTCCCTCCCTTCTTACCCTTTCCCCTCCCTCCCGTCTTACCCTCTCCCCTCCCTCCCCTCTTACCCTTTCCCCTCCCTCCCCTCTTACCCTTTCCCCTCACTCCCCTCCTACCCTTTCCCTCCTCCCTTCTTACCCTTTCCCCCTCCCTCCCTCCTTCTACCCTTTCCCTCCCCTCCCCTCCTACTCTTTTCCCCTCCCTCCCTCTTCCACTTTTCTCCCTTTCCTTCTACCCTTTCCCCTCCCTCCCCTTCACTCCTTCCCCTCCCTACCCCTTCTTACCCTTTCCTCCCTCCCTCTCCTCTTACCCTTTCCCTCCCTCCCTCCCACCCTTTCCTCCCTTCCTTTCCTTACCCTTTCCCTCCCTCCCCTCTTACCCTTTCCCCCTCCCTCCCTCCTACACCTTTTCCTCTCCTCCTCCCACCCTTTCCCCCTCCCTCCCCCTCCCACCCTTCTCTCTCCTCCCTCCCCTCCCACTCCCCTTTCCCTCCCTCCCCTCCCACCCTTTCCTCCCTCCCTCTTACCTCCTTTCCCTCCCTTTACCTTCCGGGACTTTTCCCCTCCCCTCCCCTCCTACCCTTTCCCCTCCCTCCCCCTCCTACCCTTTCCCTCCCCCACCCTTCCCCCTCCCTCCCCCACCCTTCACTCCCTCCTACCCTTTTCCCCTCCCCTCCCTCTCTCCTCTTACCCTTTCCCTCCCTTCCTCCTACCCCTTTCCCTCCCTACCCTCCTTCCCTTTCCCTCCCTCCCCTCTCCACCCTTCCCCCTCACTCCCTCCTACCCTTTTCCCTCCCTCCCCCTCTACCCTTCTTCCCCTCCCTCCCTCCTACCCTTTCCCCTCCCTCCCTCTACTCCTTTCCCCCTCCCTCCCCTCCTACCCTTTCCCCCTCCCTCCCTCCTACCCTTTCCCCTCCCTCCTCTTACCCTTTCCTCCTCCCTTACCCTTCCCTCCCTCCCCCTCTTACCCCCTTTCCCCCTCCCTCCCTCCTACCCTTTCTCTCCCTCCCCTCTTACCCTTTCCCTCCCCTCCCCTCTTTACCCTTCCCTCTCATCTTCTTACTCCTTCTCCCTCCCCCTTACCCTTTCCCCCTCCCTCCTCCTACCCTTTTCTCTCTCCCTCTTACCTTTCCCCTCCTCCTCCTACCCTTCTCTCCCCTCCCCTCCCCTCTTACCCTTTCCTCCCCTCCCTCCTCTTACCCTTTCCCCTCCCTCCCCTCTTACCCTTTCCCCTCCCTCCCCTCCTACCTTTTCCTCCCCTTTCCTTCTTACCCTTTCCCCTCCCTCCCCCTCTTACCCTTTCCCCTCCCTCCCTCCTACCCTTCCCTCCCTCCCCTCTTTCCCTTTCCCCCTCACTCCCTTCTTACTTTCCTTTCCCCCTCCCCCTCCTCTTACCCTTTCTCCCTCTCTCCCTCCCCTCCCACCTCTTTTCCTCCCTCCCCTCCTACCCTTCCCCCTCCTCTCCCCTCTTACCTTTTTCCTTCCTCCCCTCCTTAATTGCTCCCTCCCTCCTACCCTTTCCCCCTCCCTCCCCTCCCAGGCCCTTCCTCTTTCCCCCTCCCTCCCCCTAGACTTTCCCTCCCTCCCCTCTTACCCCTTTCCCTCCCTCCCCTCCTACCCTTTTCCTCTCCTCCCTCCCCTCTTACCCTTTCCCCCTCCCTCCCTCTTCTTACCCTTTCCTCCCTCCTCTACTCCTTTCCCTCCCTCCCGTCTTACCCTTCTCCCTCCTCTTCACTCCCTTTCCCTCCCTCCTCCTACCCTTTCCCCTCCCTCCCCTCCTACCCTTTCCCCTCCCTCCCCTCCACCCTTCTCCTTCTCTTCTTAGCCCTTCCTCCTCTTACCTTCTTTCCCTTCTACTCCCCCTCCACTTTCCTCCCCTCTTCCCTCTTACCTTTTCCCCCTCCCTCCCCCTCCTACCCTTTCCCCTCCCTCCCCTCTAATTCTTTCTCTCTCTACTCCCTACTCCTTTTCCCCCTCCCCTCCCTCTTACCCTTTCCCCTCCTCCTCCTACCCTTTCCTCCCTCCCTCTTACCCTTTCCCCCTCCCTCCCCTCTTACCCTTTCCCTCCCTCCCCTTCACCCTTTCCCTCCCTCCCCCTCTTACCCTTCCTCCTCCCCTTTACCCTTTCCCCTCCCTCCCGTCTTACCCTCTTCCCTCCCTCCCCCTCTTACCCTTTCCCCCTCCTCCCTCCTACCCTTTTCCCCCTCCCTCCCCTCCTACCCCTTTCCCTCCCTCCCCTCCCTACCCTTTCCCCTCCCTTTCCTTCTCTCTTACCCTTCCCCCTCCCTCCCCTCTTACCCTTTTCCCTTCCTGACTCCCTCTCCTACCCTTTCCCCTCCCTCCCTCCTACCCTTTCCCCTCCCTCCTCCTACCCTTTCCTCCCTCCCCTCTTACCCTTCTTCCTCACTCCCCTCTTACCCTTTTCCCTCCCTCCTCCTACCCTTTCCCCCCTCCCTCCTCCCCTCCTACCCTTTCCCTCCCTCCTCTTACCCTTTCCCCTCACTCCCTCTTTTCCTTTCCCCTCACTCCCCCTCTCTTACTCCCTTTCCCCTCACTCCCTCTTCCCTTTCCCTCACCTCCCTCCTACCCTTTCCTCCCTCCCCTCTTTCCCTTTCCCCTCACTCCCTCTTACTCCTTTCCCCCTCCCTCCCCTCTTACCCTTTCCCTCACTCCCCTCTTTCCCTTTCCCTCACTCCCCTTTCCCTTTCCCCTCACTCCCTCTACCTCCTTTCCCTCCCTCCCCTTTCCTTTCCTTACTCCCTCTTCTTTCCCCCTTTCCCCTCACTCCCCTCCTACCCTTTCCCCCTCCCTCCCCTCTTTTCCCCCTTTCTCCCCCTCACTCCCCCTCCTACCCTTTCCCTCCCCTCCCCTCTTTCCCTTTCCCCTCACTCCCTCTTACCCTTTCTCCCTCACTCCCCCTCTTTCCCTTTCCCCCTCACTCCCCCTCCTAATTCTTTTCCCCTCCCTCCCCCTCCTACCCTTCCCCTCCCTCCCCCTCTTACCCCTTTCCCCTCCCTCCCCTCTACCCTTTCCCTCCCTCCCCTCTCCACTCCCTTCCCCCTCCCTCCCTCCTACCCTTTCCCTCCCTCCCCTTACTCCCTTTCCCTCCCTCCCTTCTTACTCCTTTTCTCCCTCCCTCCCCCTCCTACCCTTTCCCTCCCTCCCTCTTACCCTTTCCCCTCCCTCCCCCACTCCTTTCCCCTCCCTCCCCTCTTACCCTTTCCTCCCTACCCTTTCTTTACCCTTTCCCCTCCCTACCCTCCTACCCTTTCCCTCCCCTTACCTTTCTACCCTTTCCCTCCCTCCCCTCTTACCCTTTCCCCTCCCTCCCCTCTTACCCTTTCCCCTCCCTCCCCTCTTACCCTTTCCCTCCCTCCCCTCTTACCCTTCTCCCCTCCCTCCTCTTACCCTTCCCTCCCCCTCCCTCCCCCTCTTACCCTTTCCCTCCCTCCTCCACTTTTTCCTCCCTCCCTTTACCCTTTCCCTCCTTCTCCCCTCCTACCCTTTCCCCTCCCTCCCCTCTTACCCTTTCCTCCCTTACCCCTCTTACCCTTTCCCCTCCCCTACCCTCTTACCCTTTCCCTCCCTACCCTCCTACCCTTTCCCCCTCCCTACCCTCTTACCCTTTTCCCTCCCCTCCTCCTACCCCTTTCCCCCTCCCTCCTCCTGACTTTCTCCCCTCACTCCCTCTTACCCTTTCCCCCTCCCCTCTCCCTCCTACCCTTTCCCTCCCTCCCCTCCTCTACCCTTTTCCCCCTCCCTCCCTTCCTTCTTACCCTCTTTCCCTCCCCTCCTCCTACCCTTTCCCTCCCTCCTCCTACCCTTTCCCCTCCCCCCTCCCTCTCCTCTCTTTGCATCTTTCTTCTCCTCCCTCTTACCCTTTCCCTCCCCCTCCCTCCTCCACCCTTTTTCCCCTCCCTCCCCCCTCCTACCCTTCTCTCCTCACCCTTTCCTCCCTCCCCTCCTACCCCTTTCCTCTTCCTTCTTACCCTTTCCCCTCCCTCCCCTCTTACCCTTTCCCTCCCTACCCCTCTTACCCTCTTCCCTCCCTACCCTCCTACCCCTTTCCTCTTCCCTCCCTCTCTCCCTTACCCTTTCCTCCCTCCCTTCCCACCCTTTCCCCCTCCCTCTCCTCTTACCCTTTTCCCCTCCCTCCCCCTCTTACCCTTTTCCCCCTCCCTCCCTCCTACCCTTTTCCTCCCTCCCTCCTACCCTTTCTCCCTTCCCCACCCTTTCCCTCCTCCCTCTTACCCTTTCCCTCCCTCCCCTCCTACCCTTTCCCTCCCTCCCCTCTTTCCCTTTCCCCCTCACTCCCTCCACCCTCCCCCCCCCCCCCCCCTCCCTCCCTTACCCTTCTTCTCCCCCTCCCTCCCCTCCCCTACCCTTTCCCCTCCCTCCCACCCTTTCCCCTCCCTCCCTCTTACCCTTTCCCTCCTCCCCTACTCCTTTCCTCCCTTCCCCTCTTACCCTTTCCCTCCCTCCCTCTTCTTTTCCCCTTTCCCCCCCACTCCCCTCCTACCCTTTCCCCTCCCTCCTCCTACCCTTTCCCTCCCTCTCCCCCTCCTACCCCTTTCCCCCTCCCTTCCTTCTTACCCTTTCCCTTCCTCCCTCCTACCCTTTCCTCCTCCCTTCCCCGACCTTTTCCTCCTCCCCTCCCACCCTTCCCCCTCCCTCCTCCTACCCCTTTCCCCCTCCCTCCCCTCTTACCCTTTCCCCTCCCTCCCCTCCCTACCTTTCCCCTCCTCCCCTCCTCCTACCCTTCCTCCCTATGCTCCCACCCTTTCCCTCCCTCCCTCTTACCCTTCCCTCCCTCCCCTCTTACCCTTTCCCCCTCCCTCCCTCTACCCTTCCCCTCCCTCCCCTCTTACCCTTTCCCCTCCCTCCCTCCCACCCTTTCCTCCCTCCCTCTTACCCCTTTCCCCTCCCTCCTCTACCCTCCTTTTCCCCTCCCTCCCTCTCTTACCCTTTCCCCCTCCCTCCCGTCTTACCCTTTCCCCTCCCTCCCCCTCTCTTACCCTTTTCCCCCTCCCTCCCTCCTACCCTTCCCTCCCTCCCCCTCCCCACCCTTTCCCCTCCCTCCCCCCTACCCTTTCCCTCCTTCTCTACCCTTTTCCCCCTCCCCTCCCTCTTACCCTTCTCCTTCACTCCCCTCCTACCCTTTCCCCTCCCTCCCCTCCTACCCTTTCCCCTCCCTCCCTCCTACCCTTTCCCCTCCCCTCCCCCTCTACCCTTTCCCCTCACTCCCTTCACCCTTTTCCCTCCTCCCTCCCCCCCTCCTCTTACCCTTTCCCCTTCACTCCCCTCCTACCCTTTCCCTCCCCCTCCCCTCCTACCCTTTCCCCCTCCCTCCCTCCTACCCTTCTCCCCTCCCCTCCTTCATTCCCTTTCCCTCCTCCCTCCTACCCTTTCCCTCCCCTCCTCTCTACCCTTTCCCTCCCTCCCTCCTACCCTTTCCCCTCCTCCCCTCCTACCCTTTCCCCCTCCTCCCCTCTTTCCCCTTTCCCTCACTCCCCCACTTTCCCCACTCCCTTCTTTCCTTTCCCTACTCCTCCTACCTTTCCCCTCCCTCCCTTCCTTCCCCCACTCCCTCTACCCTTTCCCTCCCTCCCCTCTTACCTTTTCCTCACTCCCTCTTTCCCTTTCCCCTCACTCCCTTTCCCTTTCCCCCTCCCTCCCTCTTACCCTTTCCCCCTCCCTCCCCCTTTTCCTTTCCCCTCACTCCCCCTCTTTCCCCCTTTCCCCTCACTCCCTCCTACCCTTTTCCCTCCCTCCCCTCTTCTTTCCCTTTCCCTCACTCCCTCCTACCCTTCCCCTCCCTCCCCTCTTCCCCTTTCCCTCACTCCCCTCTCTTACCCTTTCCCTCACTCCCCCTCTTTCCCTTCCCCTCACCCTCCCACCCCTTTCCTCCTCCTCTCTTCCCTTTCCCCTCCTCCCTCCTACCCTTTCCCCTCCCTCCCCCTCCTCACCCTCTTCCCCTCCCTCCCCCTCTTTCCTTCCTCACTCCCTCTTTTCCCATCTCTTCTTAATTTTTTCCCTCCTCCCTCCACTCCTTCCTCCCCCTCCCCCTCTTTCCCTTTCCCCTCACTCCCCTCCTACCCTTTCCCCCTCCCTCCCCTCCTACCCTTTCCCCCTCCCCTCCCCCTCTTACCCTTCCCCTCCCTCCCCCTCCTACCCTTCCCTCCCTCCCTCTCGGCCCTTCCCTCCCTCCCCCTCACCCCTCCCCCACCTCCCTCTTCCCCTTCCCCCTCACTCCCCCTTTTTCCTTTTCCCCTACTCTCTCTTACCCTTTTTCCTCCCCTCCTCCCCCTCTTTCCCTTTCCCCCTCACTCCCTCTTCACCCTTTCCCCCTCCCCCTCCCACCCTTTCCCCTCCCTTCCTTCTTCTTACCCCTTTCCCCTCCCTCCCCTCCTAAATTTTCCCTCCCCCTCCTCCTAACCCTTTCCCCCTCCCTCCCTCCTACCCTTTCCCTCCCTCCCCCTCTTACCCCTTTCCCCCTCCCTCCCTCCCACCCCTTTCCTCCTCCTCCCACCCTTTCTCCTCCTCCCCTCTTTCCCTTTTCCCTCACTCCCTTTACCCTTTCCCCCTCCCTCCCCTCCTATCTTTTCCTCCTTCTCCCTCTACTCTTTTCCTTCCCTCTCTCCCTTTCCTTTCCTCACCCCCTCTTACCCTTCCCTCCCTCCCCTTCCCTACCCTTTCCCTCCCTCCCCTCCCACCTTTTCCTCCCTCCCCTCTTTCCCTTTTCCCTCACCCCCTCTTTACCCTTTCCCCTCCTCCCCCTCTCTCTCCCCTCCTACTCCTTTCCCCTCCCTCCCTCTTACCCTTTCCCTCTCCTCCCTCCTACCCCTTTCCCCCTCCCTCCCTCTTTCCCCCTTTCCCCTCACTCCCCCTCTTACCCTTCTTTCCCCCTCCCTCCCCCTCCTACTCCTTTTCCCCTCCTTCTTCTTACCCTTTCCCCTCCCTCCTCCTACCCTTTCCCCTCCCTCCCCTCCCTCCTACCCTTTCCCCTCCCTCCCCTCCTACCCTTTCCCCTCCCTCCCCTCCTACCCTTTCCCCTCCCTCCCCTCTTACCCTTTCCCCTCCCTCCCCTCTTACCCTTTCCCCTCCCTCCCCTCTTACCCTTTCCCCTCCCTCCCCTCTTACCCTTTCCCCTCACTCCCCTCCTACCCTCTTTCCTCCCTCCCCTCCTACCCTTTCCCTCCCTCCCCTTCTTACCCTTTCCCTCCCTCCCCCTACCCTTTCCCTCCTCCCCTCTTACCCTTCTTTCCCTCCCTCCCTCTTACCCTTCCCTCCCTCCCCTCTTACCCTTTCCTCCCCTCTTACCCTTTCCTCCCTCCCTCTTCCCTTTCCCTACTCCCTCCTCATCTTTTCCTCTCTCCCCTCCCTCCTACCCTTTCCCCTCCCTCCCCTCTTATCCTTTCCTTCCTACCCTTACCCTTTTCCCCTCTCTCCCTCCTACCCCTTTCCCCTCCCTACTCCTCCTACCCTTTTCCCTCACTCCCCTCCTAAGCCTTTTTTCCTTCCCTTCCTCCCCCTCTTACCCTTTCCCCTCCCTCTTCCTCTTACTCCTTTCCCCCTCCCCCTCCCTCCCTACCCTTTTCCTCCCTCCCTCTTACCTTTCCCTTCCCTCCTCCCCTCCCACCCTTTCCTCCCTCCCCTCCCTACCCCTTTCCCTCCCTCCCTCTTACCCTTCTCTCCCTCCCCTCCCCACCCTTTCCCCTCCCTCCTCTTACCCTTTCTCCCTCCCCTTCACTCCTTTCCCCTCCCTCCCCTCTACCTTTCCTTCACTCCCTCCCACCCTTTCCCTTCCCTCTCCTACCCTTCCTCCTCCTCCTACCCTTTCCTCCCTCCCCTTCACTTTCCCCCTCCCTCCTCCTTCACTCCTTTCCTCCCTTCCCCTTACTCCTTTCCCTCCCTCCCCTTCTTACCCTTTCCCTTCCTATCCTCCTCCCTACCCTCCTTCCCTCCTACCCTTTCCTCCCTCCCTACCCTCCTACTCTTTCTCCCTCCCAGCCCTATCCTCCCACTCCTTTCCTCCTCCCCTCCCTCCTCACCTCCTCACTTTCTTCTCCCTCCCTCCCTTCCTACCCTCCCTCCCCTTCCTCCCTATCCCTCCACTCCCTCTTCCTCCTCACTTATCCTCCTCTTGTACTTTTCCCTCCCTACCGTATCCTCCCCTCCTACCCTTTCCCCTCCGTACCCTATCCTCCTACCCTTTCCCCTCCCTCTGTCTTCCCTGCCAAGCCCTCTCTTGACCGGATATTAAAACTTCCTTGGCTGTGGTTCACCTTCTTTCGATCGGATCAGGGATTGGGATTCAGGCATCAGGGAACAAATGGTGCGTCACGTGTAGAAAGATTTCTGTTCTTTGTCATTCGTGATTTCCCCCTCAGTCTCTGCCATATTTTTCTCCGTCATATGTGTTTTTTTTTTTTTACTCTAGTTTATGGTCGTTTTTCATATATATATATATATATATATATATATATATATATAGATATGTCATCTTTATGTTCTTTATCTTCGTTTTTTTCTTTTGTCTTTCTGTTTGTCCGATTCTCTGTTTATCATTTCTCAGTCTTTCTTTTTTCTCTTTCTTCTCTCTCTCTCTTCTCTTCTTTTTTTCTTCCTCCCTCCTCTCCGTTTCTCCCCATCTCTCTTCCCCTCTCCCACCCATTCCTCCCGCCTCCCTTTACACCCCCTCCCCCTCACATCACCCCCCCCCTACCTCCCCATTCCCCATTCTACCCCTCACCAGGATCGCCATTGTTAGCTAACTCGCCAAAGAACTTTTAATCTTTTTTTTCAGATACACGTGGTTTCTTTGTCATTTTACCTCAGCGTCTCAAGAGGTTGCCAGATCATTATGAACATTTTTTTTTAAACTTCTTACCAAAGACAATGGAGATCTTGTGAGTGATTTAGAATCTTAATTTTAATCTAATTTAATTTCTTAAGGGATTGAGACATTAGGACCAACTTGTCCTGTTCACTCAAACATTTGCACTGTGTGAGGTTGAAATGTATTCATGAATCCAGATGTATTGAAACTTACTTTAGGTTGAAATTCGCACATATTATGAATAAGATATATATATATATATATATATATATATATATATATATATATATACATATATATATATATATATATATATATATATATATATATATATATATATATATATATATATATATATATATATATATATATATATATATATATATATATATATATATATATATATATATATATATATATATATATATATATATATATATATATATATATATATATATATATATATATATATATATATATATATATATATATATATATATATATATATATATATATATATAGAGAGAGAGAGAGAGAGAGAGAGAGAGAGAGAGAGAGAGAGAGAGAGAGAGAGAGAGAGAGAGAGAGAGAGAGAGAGAAAGAGAAAAAAAGAGGAAAAGAGAGAGAAAGAGAGAAAAAGAGAGAGAGAGAGAGAGAGAGAGAGAGAGAGAGAGAGAGAGAGAGAGAGAGAGAGAGAGAGAGAGAGAGAGAGAGAGAGAGAGAGAGAGAGAGAGAGGGAGACAGACAGACACAAAGAGAGTGAGAAAGAGAGTGAGAGAGAGAGATAGAAGGAGAGAGAAAGATAGATAGATAGGTAGATAGATACTAACCCACATCCATATACTGATTACCATATCAGAGGAAACATCTGGAGATTGAAGGAGTAAGTGTCTTCCTTCCTCTCTCTCTTCCCCTTCTCTGTCTTTTTCTCTTTCCCCTCTGTTCGCTCTCTCTCCTTCTATATCCCCCTCCCCCCTTCTACTCTTTCTTATTTTTCTCCCTTCTTCACTTCTTTCCTCTCCATCTTTCTCTCCCATTCTTTTATCTTCCTTTCTCTATTTCAGAGACCCCTTCTCCTCCCTTCCTCCCCCACTTCCTCCCATTCCCTACCTTCCTCCTCCCCACTTCCTTCCTCTTCCTCCCCCCTCGTTCACTTCCCTCCCCTACCTTCCTCCACCCTCCCCTACCACCCCCATCCCTCCCCTACCTTCCCTATTCCCTATCCCTCCCCTACCATCCCTTTCCCTCCCCATCCCTCCCCTACCTTCCTCCTCCCTCCCCAACCATCCCCCTCCCTCCCCATCCCTCCCCTACCACCCCCATCCCTCCTTTAACATCCCCCTCCCTCCCCTACCATCCCTCTCCCTCCCCTACCATCCCCCTCCCTCCCCTACCATCCCCCCTCCCTCTCCTTCCTTCCTCTTCATTTCCCTTTCTTTCCCTTCTCTCGTCCTGCGTCCGCCTTTTTTGTCTCGTTCCCGATATAGCTCCGAGGAAGTGCGTGGGCGACGGTTTATATAATCTTGCAGGGGACGAGGGGAAGGGGCTTACTAGGGGAGGGGAGAGAGTTTCATAGGGAAGGGGGGTCGTTTTGAAGGGAAGGGGGCGCTTTGAAGGGAAGGGGAGGTGATCTATGAGGGAGTGGAGGGATTTTAATGGGAAGGGGGAGGTGCTTGTAATGTGGGTTAAGCGAATGAGTGGGTTAAGGGATAAGGATAAGCCAGATTTGCGGAGCATATGCTACGCCGGGCTTGTATGCAGTGACGCGAACCCGCCTGTGTCAGCGTGTGCTGACTCGTGAGAGAATGTGCCAACGAGTGTTGACTCGATCTGAGCTTGGTCCTTACCCAACGCAGTGCCCAGCTACGTCAGTAACCGCCAGGTGACAGTGGAAGCTCACGAGCTTGGACGGGACTCGATCTGCCGACCACGGGGATGTGAAGTCGACACGCTACCAATGAGCTAACCAGACGGCTTGGGTTAAGGGGATGAGGAATGGCTTATATGTAGAGGACATTCGGAAGAGAGGATGGGGAGGGGCTTAAAAGGGAAGGGGGAGGGGCTAGGGAAACGGTTGCAAGGGAAGAGGGAAGGATGTGTGGTGGAAGGGGAGTGGTTTGAAGGTTAGGGGGAAGAGTTAAAGGATGAGGGACTTAAAAGAGAAGAGAAAGGGGCTTAAAAGAGAAGGGGGACGGGCTTGATAGGGAAAAAGGAAGGGCTTATAAGGAAAGAGGAAGGGGCTTAAAAGCGAAGGGGAGGGGCTTAAAAGGAAAGGGGGACGGGCTTAAAAGGGAAGGGAAGGGTGTTAAAAGGGAATGGAAAGGTTTTAAAAAGGGAAGGGGAAGGGTTTAAAAAGGAAAGGGGAGGGGATTAAAAGGGAAGGGGGAGGGGCTTAAAATGAAAGGGGGAGGGGCTTAAAAGGTATATGAAAGGGCTTAAAAGGAGGGAAGATGAGAGGATTCTGATACATGCTTAAACAATAGGAAGTGGGTGGATGGGCCTAAAGGGAAGGGAAGGATGCGAGGGAAGGAGGGAAGGAAGGAGGGAGGAGGAGTTATTGC
>BOPN01007678.1:12500-17500 GCA_017312705.2 Penaeus japonicus | reverse complement strand
TTCCGCCAAGGATCTCTGGAAAGAAAGCCTCACTGCTATAAGCAAACTGCCCGTTTGGATGAGGAGCAACAGCAATTGTCTTAATTGCATGATTGATTTAATTACCTGTAGCTTCGGCCGCTCCCATACCATATCTATAACATCTCTTGGTGCTGTGGAAGTTCATAACACATCATATATATATATATATATATATAATATATATATATATATATATATATATATATATATATATATATATATATATTTTTTTTTTTTTAGCTCCAAACATGAGTGTGCTCTTCACCAACCATACGGAGCAAAAAACAAAAAAAACAAAAAAAAAAAAAAAACATACACACATATCAATAGATAATAAACAAAGACAGAGAATAAAGAGAGAGAAAAACAATGACTGACATACAGACACGCATATCAATAGATAATAAGCAAAGAGAGAGAGAGAGAGAGAGAGAGAGAGAGAGAGAGAGAGAGAGAGAGAGAGAGAGAGAGAGAGAGAGAGAGAGAGAGAGAGAAAGAGTAACTGACAAACAGACACAGATAAATAGATACTAAGAGAGGAAATACGAACCGTCAGCTTCTTTTTTGACGACTAGATTTTGAATTCCTCGCCTCCTCGTGAGCAACAGCAATTGTCTTAATTGCATGATTGATTTAATTACGTCAATGACATTTCAGGATTTCGCCGTGAATGGAACTACTGAGAGACTAACAGACAGATAGAATGAGAGAGGGAGAGAGAGAGAGAGAGGGAGAGAGAGGGAGGGAGGGAGGCAGCCGTGGGGAGGAGGGGGAAGAAAGAAAGAGAGAGAGAGAGAGAGAGAGAGAGAGAGAGAGAGAGAGAGAGAGAGAGAGAGAGAGAGAGAGAGAGAGAGAGAGAGAGAGAGAGAGAGAGAGAGAGAGAGAGAGAGAGAGAGAGAGTGTGAGAGACAGAAAGAGAGACAGAAAAAGAAAGAGAGAGAAAGAAAGGAAAAGAAAGAAAGAAAGATAGAGACATAAAGAGAGAAAGAGAGAGAGAGAGAAAAAAAAAAACAGTGAGAGAGAGAAAGAGAGAGAAAGAGAGAGTGAAGAGAGAGTCAGTGTCGCGCCATCTGGTTAGCAATGCAAATGTGAACGAAGCAGCTTCTCAACGCATTCAGAATATTCTCCAGCATCATCGTAGCATCTGTTTATCAGTCTATCTATCTATCTATCTATCTATATATACCTATCTGTCTGTCTGTTTATCTTTACGATTATTTAATTATCTATCTATATATCTATTTACTTATCTATTAATCTGTCTATCTATCTATCTAACTATCTATTTATCTCTCTCTCTCTCTCTCTCTCTCTTTCGGAAATATAAACAAAACTTAATTTTCAATTCACCCCCCTTCTCTCTCTCTCTCTCCTCTCTTCCTCTCTCCATCCCTCTCTCTCTCTCCTTCTCTCCAGAATGTAAACAAAAATCATATTTCGTTCAGATTTTACTTTCCACGATGACATGTTTTTTGTCTGAATACAAAAGATGATGCAATTAGAGCCAGGGTCCTGAACACTGTAAATTAAATGTTAGTTTTTGCAATCTTCCTCATGTTGAAAATAACAATTTGCAATAATACTCTTTGAAAATAATGAGTGGGATATTTTTTTCATTTTAATTCTAAAAAGATATCTCTAGAGTCTCTGATATGCAACATAGATGTAATTAAATTTGCATTGTTATCTGCACTGACATTATAGTTTAGACATTATATGTATGTGTCTCATATATAGTAATGGAAATGGCAATATATATATATATATATATATATATATATATATATATATATATATATATATATATATATATATATACATATATATACATACATACATATATATATATATATATATATATATATATATATATATATATATATATATATATATATATATATATATATATATATATATATATACGTATATATATATATATATATATATATATATATATATATATATATATATATATATATATATATATATATATATATATATATATATATATATATATATATATATATATATATATATAGATATATATAGATATATATGTATATATATATATATATATATATATATATATGTATATATATATATATATACATATATACAGACATATATCTACACACATAATTCACACGGACAAAACCTAAATGAAGATGATTCATGATACAATCATCCACCAGACAGATAGACAGACAGACAGACAGACACACAACACGACTAAACGAAAGCACGTGAAGTAAACAGCAGCTGTTAAATGCGACAGACAGGCTGGCCCGATGGACATTGGCTGCTTGAAAGGGGATTACTGGGACTCAGTGTGACTTCAAGAGGAAAGGTCATTGAACTTTGCAACAGTGGGTTAGCCATGAGGTGCAATGAAAGGTCTTTTTCCTTTTTTTGGGGGGGAGGGGGTTGTGTCTGTCTGTCTGTTTGTCTGTCACTTTCTCTTTTTTTTCTTTTTTTTTCTTTTTCTTTCTGTGTCTCTCTGGCTCTCTTTCTTTCTCTTTCTCATTCTGGCTGTTATGCTCTATCTCTATCTCTTTCTTTCGCTCTCTTTTCCTTAATCTCTCTCTTTCTCTCTTTCTTTCTTTGCTTCTCTCTCTCTCTCTTTCTTCCCTAATCTCTCTCTCTCTCTTTCTCTCTGCTTCTCTCTCTTTCTCTCTTCCCTAATATCTCTCTTTCTCTCTCTCTCTTTCTCTTCCCTAATCTCTCTCTGCTTCTCTCTCTCTCTCTTCCCTAATCTCTCTCTTTCTCTCTCTCTTCCCTAATCTCTCTCTAATCTCTCTCTCTCTCTCTCTCTCTCTCTCTCTGTCTCTCTCTCTCTCTCTGTTCATCTCTCTACGAAAAGATTCCGTAGAGGTGACGAAACGGACTCACCAACTCCTTTTCTTTCTCTTTCTTTTCTACAAAAGATTATGAAGAGGGATGAGACCAGAGAACGCTTTCACAGGTCGCGGGTACGTTTACCTGTCTGGCGTGATATGAGGGCATTGGTATCATTATAATTTCATAAGAGTTGGTCTTGAAAAAGTGCTAACCCCAAGGATTTTCCTCATTTCACTTTAATGTTTATTTATTTATTTATTTATTTTATTTTATTTTTTTTATTTATTTATTTTTTTTGCTAGCAACATTGCCATATTACTTTGCGGAGCAGTGGCAATATTCCTTAATGGCAAGGGAGTTTAACATTGCCAGTAGATGGTAAGACTTGCTATTTCTCACACATATTTAGATTTAGAATCTCCATAAACATTTGATTTGATTGTAGTTATAAGAGCATGTCCCTTACATCCAAATTATTTAAACATCGTTATTATTACTCCACGCCCACAACCTCATGTCAGTATGCATTGTATAACACTATCGTTAGTATTAAGTGAAGTGACATCACGTATTACTCCTATCTAATGTCACGTCAAAGCATGTCACGAATTAGTGAAGAACCATCACCATACCTATTACTCCTATTCAACTACTCCTATATGTTCTGTGGGAGTTTATTTTGAAGTTTCATTCGGAATATTACGTTCATGGTAGGGAGTCACACGAAAGGAGTCGTTTTAAAAGATCCGGAAGAAAAAAAAAAAAAAAAAAAAAAAAAAAAAAAAAAAAAAAAAAAAAAAGCCATATGAAAAAAGGGCACGTAAATATGAAAAAAAAGTATATGTCCTCTTTCTTTATATGAATATATTCATCTTCATCTATAGGTATGACTTTCTGTCCTCTATGATACAGTAGGATTGATGTTGATGTATTGACCTGGAGAACTCGGTGGTGACGTAACCAGTCTGTAGATATTCAGATTAGAGTTAATGAAATTCATTTAATTTGGGTGCAAAGATAAGATGTTTTGAAGAATCTTTGAATGTGAAGATGTATTGTAATAGGAATAATATATGGAATGTATAATTTGAATGGGGTTAGACTGTGTATTGAATTTGATTTGGTTGAAACACACACACACACATACACACACACACACACACAAACACAAACAAACACAAACACACACACAGACACAGACACACACAAACAAACACACAAACACAAACAAACATACACACAAACACAGACACACACTGTGATTCTCATACATTTCGTAACACAGCGCCTACCTGTAAGGGGGACACTCATACAGTTATTCAAGTCACTGTGAACACAACCTCACAAACGACGATATCTGATGTTATATTCACTCCAGCTCATCCCCGCACTATTACCGAGGTGGACGTGCACAATTGCAAGTGATTACGGAAGCAATATGTCTTTCAATTCCAAATGACTCGTCAGTGAGACACAAATTGTTGCCATATAAGGAGACAGATCTGATTCACACGGCCTTATCCTTAGTCTTTTGCCGTTGTTATGTCATCGTACGTCCGGCCGCCGTGAGGTGCGAAGAACAACGAGGATCCCGTAATACTTTTATTTTTCTTGAGCTTTTTATTTCTTTACTTTCTTTTTATCTTATTTTATTTTCTACCATTGTCTTCATCAGCCGGACGGATCTGACAATCGTTCCAATAATATTTCGGAAAATGCGTATGGACAAAGCAAAAAAAGACTCTCGGGATGCAACGATGGCGAGACGATGGCGGAAACCTTGGGAGCGACAGGAACCAGGAATATCCGAATAAAAAAAAAAAAAAAAAAAAAAAACAAGGAGCTAGGACTCTTCAAAATTACTCGATCTCGATGGTACAGCGGTTCTCAAAACATGACTTTAAGAACCGAAGAAAAGGACAAAAAAAAAAAGAAAGAAAAAAAAAAAGAAAGACTACTTGCTCCGGAAGATACCTTTGACTCGACCATCAACAACGAGAATGTCAATGAGGGCTGGAAACTCCACCATCACTCACTGACATCATTTGGACTTCCTTGCTGCCACGCCGTTGAAAAGAAGGATCTCCTTACTACCACCAGGAAAAATAAGATCCTTGAATCCTGCAAGAAAACACAAATTA
>BOPN01007677.1:44623-47123 GCA_017312705.2 Penaeus japonicus | reverse complement strand
GAAGAATCGTTTGTAATTATTTGATAAGGAGAGGGAGAGAATGGAAAGGAGGGGAAGGAGGGGGGGAGGGTCGAAAGCTTAATTTTTCTTTTCTTTCTTTCTTTCTTTCATTAGTTGTGATTATAAAAAGGAGGTCACATCTTTTATTCAGTTTAATTTCTAACTACCCCCCCCCCTTCTCTAAAACGGCACTGGTTTCATGACTTTTGGTTAGCATATACTATCATTCCCGGAAGCGTCTTTCAAATCGTCTAAAATAGAAAATCTGAAAGAAAATTTTGCGTTAGAGGTGAGGTCTGATGCGCTAGCGTTAGTGTAGACCGCCTGGGGATGTTTGCATTGGAAACCTTGTTTACACTCTAGGTTTACAGTCTCGTTTTTCAAAGCGACCTTACCTTGTAAAGAAAAGAAAAAAAAAAGGAAAAAAGAAGAAAACATGGTTGCCAGACAATGTTTAATTCTCAGTACAGATGGAGAGTGTATATAATGCAGTTTATTTCAAAAATTGTGGACCATGAACCAGATGTCTTGCAAAAGACAACATAATAAACATGTTGTATCTGCACATTTAAATGCATCTACATACATTTTTTTCAAACATTTTATATTAGACCTGTTTACTCAACGGATAACTATGAGTATATGAGTATCAGTAGACAGAGAGGAAGAGAAACAGACGTACAAACAGAAAATACTAGTAAGATAAAGTATACACATGGATAGACAAATAAATGGATAGAGATAGATTAATAAGTAGATAGACAATGAGATAGATAGATAGGTAAGCAGATATAGAAAAAGATAACTATAAACAGTTAGATAGGTAGCTGTAAAGAGAGAGAGAGAGATAGATAGATATAAAGATAGATAGATAGATAGAGAGAGAGAGAGAGAGAGAGAGAGAGAGAGAGAGAAAGATGGAGAGGGGTTGGGCGAAAGAGATAGAGATAGATAGATAGATAGATAGATAGATAGATAGAGAGAGAGAGAAAGTGAGAGAGAGAAAGAGAAAGACTGGCAGAGAGAGAGGGAGGGAGAGAGAGATACTGGCAGAGAGAAAAAGAAAAGGGGGGAATAAAAACACAAAAAATGGTATACAAATAGACAGAAGAATAAATAGCTGGCATAAGAATAAAGCGGCAGCGCACGACAACCTCCACGGAAGCGAGAGGAACACAAACCTGGAGATACATCAAAGAGATTATGTGAGGAATCATTTTCCCCGTACTTCCTCGAAAACCAGAAACACACATAGCACAAGAGTTAGATATTTGTACTGTAATTCAAAGACTCCATTAATCCATTACTAGGAACAGTCTGACGATTAAATGATACATTCCGTTTTCTCGGAGAACTGTTGAGAACATTCAAACACTAAGATTCTTGACGCAGCAGACTCGGTAAATTGTACTACTTCTTTCAGATTAAGTATATAGAGCATCATAAGCTGGTATGGACTCTATCCCTTGAAGGCTAGACTTAGGGTATATCGTACCCGACGCGTGTACCCTAATGCCGATCTCGATATGTTCCTGTGAGGCGAGCGTGCCAACACCCCCTAAGGCTTCCGCTTTTCCCTAACCTTGACAGAGGGATTCGCGTCACTCCGCTCCGCATCCTACGTAAACAAAAAAAGGGAAACCATATATCTTAGTTTAATCCTAGTGTACGCTCAGCCGTCCGTGACTGAGAATGGGTTCATCGAATACGGCTAAAAGAAATCGAAGGTGAAGAGGACACGTTCGATCAGATGTGTGCACGATGCAGTTGTAACAGACAGACAAAGGGGTGGCCACCGTGCCTCTTCTATGGTATCCTGAATGCTGCAGTAATTAATTCATGCAACGCACACACGCACAAAGACAGCATGGCCCGTGATGGTAAAACCCCCCTAAGGAAGAGGAGTCACACGGATGAGTTGGCCTTGCAACTCATCCAGTCCGAGCTAAGACCTGCCTCACCACCCCGACTCAGGACCACCAGCAGGAGAGTGTACCGAGCCGCTGTTGCAAGTGCCCGTCGAGGACAGACAAAAGGACACGGTTCAGATGTCAGTGCTGCCACCTGCCTGTCTGCACTCGCTAATACTGCGCCATCTGCGACAATTGAGTTACGTTAGACCCATAACCCTTATTTTGCTGCGAATAGTCAATATATGTCACTTATATTCATTTACAAGCGAAATCAGAGGATAAGAACGTATTATTGTGTATCTAAACAAGGCTAATTTTTCGTCTCTCTTCCCGACCGTTTGCACATGGTCTGTAAGCTGGAAACCCCTCGGGAGCAGAAGGCACATAAATGGGAGGGCCTTGTCTTGTTTTATAGAATTCAGCGGTCCAGTTCTTCTTCTTTTTGTGTTTGTTTCTTATTTGTTTACCCTTGTTTGTTTTAAATTCATTTCTACTATATGTACGGCAATTAGGGAGAAATGATAGGTTTTAGTTATATCAATATGTCTTAAGTTAAGTATGCTACCGTTCATTCTAAGATATATATA
>BOPN01007677.1:35000-41932 GCA_017312705.2 Penaeus japonicus | reverse complement strand
ATATATATATATATATTTCGAACTTACCGAAAAGCAGCTCCGTAAATAACTGCTGAAGCTATTCCATCACGGAGAAACAAGGGAGTAACATCCATTTCTTTGCACTTTTGAGATAAATCAAAACAGACAGCGAGATGACAAAATGCGGACTTAAAGTAGACATATGAAGCGTATATAAATTAGCGAAATCGCCAAAGTTTAACTCGCATCCGCCGAAAGTGTGGTTGCGCTTTCCGTCTCAGATGCTGTACTTTAACAGCCGCATAACCATAAAAGGGCCGTAAATGCTGCAAGCCTCTGTCCCCGGATATGAGACGAATAATCTCTCTGTTTCTGTGTCTCTGCTTGTATAAAGCTCTTTTTTCTTTATTTTTTTTGTCGCTCTTAAACTCTCTCTCTCTCTCTCTCTCTCTCTCTCTCTCTCTCTCTCTCTCTCTCTCTCTCTCTCTCTCTCTCTCTCTCTCTCTCTCTCTCTCTCTCTCTCTCTCTCTCTCTCTCTCTCTCTCTCTCTCTCTCTCTCTCTCTCTCTCTCTCTCACTCTCTCGCTCTCTATCACTCTTTTTCTGTCTCTATCTCTCTTTGAATGTATGTATGTGGCTATCTACATATATTTATACATGTACACACACACACATGAACACACACACACACATGAACACACACACGAACACACACACACACACACCCATTCCATCCTTTCCAACGCAACCATCCATTTCTCCCCCGTTGTAGATCTCTCAGTGTGCGTCGTCTCCGCCTGGGATGCCGATGACGTCACAGAGGGAACGAACGCCCGACTCACTTACTCGATCGAAAAGAACGTGATCCACGAACGCACTGGAGAGGCCATCTTCGCAATCCACCCGCAGACGGGACTTGTGCGAACGATGCTGTGCTGTCTGGATCGAGAAACCACGCCTGAGTATCACATACAGGTGGTAGCTACAGACGGCGGAGCTCTTAAAGGTATTTCTCTTTTTCCTAACAAAGACCTAATTATAGCACGGGTCCCTCGTAAGATAACAAGCTATGTCCTTGATTTGTCTTCTTTTTGCGTTACTTGGGAGCGAGAAAACACTTCTACAGAGCATGTACAGACAGTAATTGTAGTTACTGATTATGGGGTATGCTGACAACACATCAGAAATCATTTAAACACTCTTTATGAAACTACTAGATTTTAAATGTGTGAAATCTTATCTGATAACGGACTCCTGGAAATACTGCAGGGTTAAGCCCCATTCATTCACGACGTGGAAACGTGATACTGTTCATACTGTACCTAAACACATTCTCAAAAAAAGTACAACACGTCCCTTCTCATCAACAACAATCTCATCAACACACACCTCTACGGCCTCCTCCAGGCACAGGCACAGTAGTGGTACGACTTGCAGACGTGAACGACAACTCGCCACGACTAACGAGGCAACTGTGGCAACTGGAAGTGGACGAGACTTGGGGCTCCGGCCCGGTCGACAACTCGAGTCTGTTGGAGATAACCGCTGCCGACCCCGACGCCGTCAACTACTTCTTCTATCGCGTGAGTTCTTATCTGTTTTGTTAATTTGCTGTTGTTAGCTTTTGATCACTTAATGTTTTTGTTGATGCCTTTTCTTTTTGCTGCTACTGTTATTGTTATTATCATCATTATTATCATCATTATTGTTATTATCATTATCATTGTTATTATCATTATCATTGTTATTATCCTTATCATTGTTATTACCATTATCATCATCATTGTTATTATCATTATCATCATCATTGCTATTATCATTATCATCATCATTGTTATTATCATTATAACCATTTTATCTATTCTTACCATTTTGATCATCACATTATTTTCATTATGCTCATGAACATCGTTTTTATCGTTACTATTACTGTGTTATCATTATTGTCATTATTATTTTTCATATTATTATTACTAACATTTTTATTATTCTTGTAGTCGCTATCACTACTGTTATCATTATTGTTACTGTTATTATCTTTATTACCACTATTGTTATTATTATTTTTATTATTACTACTACTACTATTATTATTACCATTATCATATTTATAATTATCATTATTGTCATGGCTGTTATTATCATCATTATTATGGTTGTCATTATTATTATTGCACGTATCAACAATTGTTGCTATCATTGTCGTTATTATTATGATTAATTATATATTGTTATAATAATTATTTTTATCATTATTATTATCATTATAATTATCAATACTATTATTACTATTATCAATAGTATATAACATTAATATTATATTATAATTATGATTATAACGATACTAATAATCATGATAATAATAGTAAGAATGATGATAATGATAATAATGATAATAATAATAATCAATGGCATTATTATTATTATTATCATTGTCGTTATTACTACTATGCTTATTGTTATAGTCCTTAAAGCAATAATAAAAAAGTATGAGAATGATAGTGATAATAGAAATAATGATGATGATGAAAATAATGATAACAATAATGATAATGGTAATGATATATTGTGATTATCATCACCATCATCATTTTATACCATCATTATCATTATTATTGATACTTATAATGATATCAATTATCATCATTATTATTATCATTATCTTATTCATCATTGTTATAGTTGTTATCATCATCATTATTATAATCATATTATGATTATCCTATTTTTTTCTATAATTATTATCATTATTATGATTAGGAGTAGTACTGGTCACAGAAGTAGTAATAAAATTGTTCTTATGCAAAGATCTTAACATTCCACCCATCACATATAGCCCTCCCCCCCTTTCCCCCAGATCGTGGAGGCAAGCGGCTGGGGGTGGGAGCACTTCGGCGTGCGGGCGGTGGGCGCTGAGGGCCACCTGTACGCCCGCCAGGTGCTGGATTACGAGGACGACACACACAGGAGAGGATTCAAGTTTATGGTACAGGTCACGGACAGGGTGAGTGGTTGGAGGCGGTTTGGGGGTTTTGTTCTGGCTGCGTGTGTGTCTGTGTGTCTGTGTGTCTGTGTGTCTGTGTGTCTGTGTCGTCTTTCTCTCTCTGCCTATCTCTCAATCCATTTAGATCAATGGTTCGTAACCTTAGGGCGTGGGGAATGCCCAGGGGAGGGGGGGGGGGCGGGAGCCCATGGGGAAAGGTATTATTTGTAGTTATTTGTAGGTCTCTTGACGAGAAGGCCACCCGAGTGTGGAAGTTTAAGTCCTGTCTAAAGGCTTTGGTATCTTCATAGACATGCCGCATTGGTCGTAGGCATTATGCTTATATTTCTTAAGGAAAGTATAATCTTTATACGGTATTTAATGCGGTATTACGTCATGGAAGTGTATGTGTGTGTGCGTGTGTGTGTCTGCAATCGTGGAGACAAGGACTGAATTTGGATTTGAATTAGACTCACCCCCTCTCTCTCTCCTCTCTCTCTCTCTCTCTCTCTCTTTCCCTCTCTCTCCCCCCCCCCCCTCTCTCTCTCTTTCTCTCTGTCCTTTTCTCATTCTCTCTTTTTTTTTCTCCCTTCTCCCCCCATTTCATGGAGACAGGAACTATATATTGTATGTGACGTAGTGATGAAAGGGTTAAGAAATACTGATTTAGATATTTATCTCTTTTTGTCTATCCCCCCTCTCTCTCTCTCCGTCTCTCTCTCTCTCTCCCTCCATCTCTCTCTTTCTCTCCTCTTCTTATTCTCTCTCCCTTTCCGTCCCTTCTCCCCCTCTTCTCTCTTTCTCTCGCTCATTCTCCACCCTTTTCTCCCTCTCTGCAGACACACGCACACACATACACGCGCGCACTCGAGCTGTACTAGAATCCTGACTTACTAAAGGAATGTTCCTGTTACAGCACACTTGTATTTTCATGATATGTTACAGCCATTTTTTCAACGTGTTGTAACGATGCTGGAAAAAAAAAAACATATCTATACAGCATCATTACTTTCACAGTATATTAAGGGGTGTGATAGGGTACAATAATGTTTCTACCTCTTGAGTAACACTGTTTTCTGTGAAGCTCACACAATATACACGTATTTTTAAAGCTTTAGTTGCACAGTATTTCCCGAGGGTCCCGATTAAGCCCAGTGTGGCCAAGTTTATCTAAGGATGTGAACGAAATGCATATATTTATATGGTGGCAATATAATTATAGTGTTTGCGATGAGACTCAAGGTATGTGAACGACGTAGGTAAGTGGCGTGTGTTTGTGTGTGTGTGACATTATTTTCCCCGCTTTAAAGCATGGGATGTGCGTAGATGTGTATATATGTACACAAACATATACAAACAAACAAGCATACAAACTCACACACACACATATACACAAACACACACACACACAAACACACAGAGAGAGAGAGAGAGAGAGAGAGAGAGAGAGAGAGAGAGAGAGAGAGAGAGAGAGATGTAGATAAAAGGATGTGTGTAAATATGTATACACATATGCATTTATAAATATGTGTGTGTGTATGTGTGTGTGTGTGTGTGTGTGTGTGTGTGTGTGTGTGTGTATATATATATATATATATATATATATATATATATATATATATATATATATATATATATATATAGCTATATGTATATATATATATCCATAAATACATGTGTGTGTGGATGTGTTGTGCGTAAGACATCAAATATCCACGTATCTCTAGAATTCCATTATTTCTACCGTGTGTCTTCATGAGTTCCTACGAGGCTCAGGGATGTACACGAAACGAGCGACAGACGTGCATCTATAATAAGAGGATTCCCGCCACACTTCCCAAGGCTTCTAGCGCAGCTCGGACTTGTGAGAGACACGAAAGGGAACATTATTTAAGAGTTTCGCATCGGCCACCCTTCCGACTGGCTCAGGAATCCTTCCCATACATCTCCTTAGGGGCGCGGCGGCTGGGAGGACAGCCGGCACACGGACACAGCCTGGGTGTCAGTGAAGCTGAGGGACGTCAACGACAACCCGCCTCAGTTCCACCGCCCGCACGCCCACATCACCGTGAAAGAGAACACCGCCCCCGGCACACTCTTGGCCACTCTGCCAGCGAGAGACCCCGATATGGTGAGTGTGAGGCTCGTTCGTTTTTTTTGTTTTTTTTGGCATATGCTGCACATCATGAACGGCGCCGTGAGCATCGTCGCCATCGTCATCATCATCCCCATCGTCATCGTTAGCATCCCCATCATCATTATCATCATCAACAGTATCATTATTATCATCATCACCCTCACCATCTCCACTATCATCTCCCCCATAGATGTGCTCTCCCCTCATTAACACTCATTCTCTCCCTCTCTGCCCCCTCCTCCGCCGCCCTTGCGACCCGACCTGCGCTCCTGGGCCCCGCACCTCGCCGGCGCCCTCCGGCCTCCCTCCCAGGGCGGCGAGCAGAGCGTGGAGTACCGCGTGGAGGGCGGCTGGGGCTCCCTGTCGGTGGACTCCAAGGGTGGCGTGAGCTTGTGGCGCCGCCTGGACCGCGAGGCGCCCGATGGTGCCGTGGGCATCGCCCGAGTCGTGGGCGTGGACGGCGGCACGCCCCCGCTCTCCGCCACCGCGACCCTGACCATCACTGTGACCGACGTGAACGACTGCCCGCCGCACCTGCTGCCGCCCACGACCTTCCACGTGGCGGAGAGCGGCCCGCCCACGCACCTCGGCACCCTCACCGCCACCGACCGAGACGTGTGGGCGCTGGGCCATGGGCCGCCCTTCAACCTCTCACTCGCGCGCGCCAACCCGCCCTTCGTCCTCGCACACGTCAGGATGGACTTCGACCCGCGTGAGTTTCATTTTATAGGGATAAGGAACAAAGGAGGGAGGAGGGAGGAAGGGATAAAAGGAAAGAGGGAGGAAGGGAGGGAGGGAGGATGGGAGGGATGGGAGGGAGGAAGGGAGGAACGGATGCAGGGAGAGAGGGAGGTAGGGAAGGAGGAAAGGAGGGAGGGAGGGATAGAGAGTGGGAGGGAGGGAGGGAGGGAGGAAGGATGGGAGGGAGGAACGAAGGGAGGGAGGAAGGAAGAGAAGAAGGGAGGGAGGAAGGGAGGAAGAGAGAGAGGAAGGGAGGGAGGAAGGAAGGGATGGAGAAGGGGAAAGAGTGAGGAATGGAGGGAGGGAGGAAGGGAAGGAGGGAAGAAGGGAGAGAGGGAGGAAGTGAGGGAGGGAAGAAGGATGAGAGGGAGGAAGGAAGGGAAGGTAGGAGGGAGGAGGGGAAAGAGGGAGGAAGGGAGAGAGAGATGGGGTGGAGGGAGGGGAAGAGGGAACTATAATAGAAACTTGAAAAGAAATCTGGTCACGAACGTTGCAAAGCTAGTTCTTTTCAAGCCTTCCTTGTCCTCGCTTCCCGAGAACATTGCCATGCATGATAGCATTTGCAAGGGTTTTCGGATAATGTATGTTACGGACCTTGGCATCTGCAAAGCTCGAACCGTTATCGCGATGCGAAACGTTGCCAACCCGCTCGAGACTCCCTTTTCTGTTGTTGATATGCTCATTTAATTCATACCTACATTTATCAAATCATTTTATTTTCTCGCATTCTATTCAGATGAGATAAAAAGAATGGAAAAAGTCCAAAAATAAAATTCAGAAATGCTGTTACGACTATATCGCCATAGTTATGATTATGATATCTGAACGAACAGTTGTGTAGAGGGAACTATTTTTATAAGAAATTGAAGATCAGAATTCCATATCATATATGACCAAATTCATATTCTATAACAAATATCTTTTGCTGGTCTTCCTAGATAATCATCATACCTCTTTGTGTGCGTGTCATAGATCTAAATCTGTATTTAAATCCGGCCACGTATTTAATTCCTATCTATCTACCTATTAACCAATCTCTCGCCATCCCCGCTAACGAATCTAAACCTCCCTCGCCCGGACCCGCACCAGACTTGGACAGCGGGCGTGGCGG
>BOPN01007677.1:17500-22500 GCA_017312705.2 Penaeus japonicus | reverse complement strand
GAGCAAAATACTTTCCCCTAAAAGCTTGGGTTTCGATTTGATCGGCGAGTACCTCTCTCTTGGACTGAGCGAGAATCTGCACTTTAATACACGTCGCGTTATTGATAGATAACGTCTTCCATCTTTTCATAGATGGCATAGAGAGTCGGCAATTTCCCCCTTCCGCTGCAAACCTTTTTACTTCTATCAACAAATCCCATTTCCTTGGTTATCTGATTCTATTTAATAACGCATACTTACCCTGCGTCAATTGAATATACTAACGTCCCTCGATCTCTCCCCCTTCCATCGCAAGACTCTTACATATACTACCAAATCCCACTCACTAAGTTATCAGATCCTCTCTCATAACAGCTATTCATCATCTTTTATTTCATCTCAATCGGGCATATAGATGCTCTTAACTCCATTTTTTAAACAATATTTAATCGTATTCCCTACTGTATCAGATTCTACCTTGATAACATATATCTATCCTCTTTTGATTTTAATCCTCTTTAGAAGGTAATAAACACATACCGCAATTTCTCCTTCCTTCACATTAATTTCCCATTGGCTATCAAGTCTCATTCTGCATGCTATCAGATTCTCTTTGATGAGATATTCTTATTTTCTTTTGTTTTCAACCCTCTTTTGTGAGGTTGTAGACATACTGCAAAGGTCTCTTTCCGTTGTAATATTTTACGAGATCAGATTCTCTTTACCAAATCTAATATCATATACTGCCAGATCTTATATAATGAGATGTTCATATCTTCGATTGTTTTATCTCTTTTTTTTTTCTTTTTTTTTTTTTTTTTTTTTTTTGAAAGGTAGTACGCATCCCATAAAGTCTCCTTCCATTGCAATACTATTGCATTTACCAGCAAATCTATCTCCACAAACTATTATATATCCTCTCTAATGGCATTTCTTATCGCCTTTTGTTTTCAATCCCCTTTCGGAAGGTCAGAGACACATTGTAAACACTTTTCGTTCCAGTGCTTTTACCTACACTACTAGATTTAATCCCAGATGCTACCAAATCCTCTCTAAAGACATGCTCTTATCGTCTTTTATTTCCAATCCTCTTTCGCAAGGTAGTAGACGTGAACGCCACATCCCTCGTTACTCCCCGCCTCGCCACCTCGCACAACTGCCACACCCACGAGCCGGAACACTGCCTCTCGAACACCTGTCTGAACGGAGGCAGGTGCGTCAGGTTCCAGAATGGGAATAGGTAATGCAGTCAGAACACGTTGCTGGAGCTATCGGCTTCCTCTCTGTTATCGTTTTGGTTGTTATCATTAATATTATCACTATTATCATTATTATTATCATTATCAATATTATCGTTATCACTATTATCATTGTTATTGCTATCATCACTATTATTATTACTATCATTATTATTATTATTGCTATCATTATTATCATCACCATTATTATTATTATCATTATCATTATCCTTTTTATTACAATTATCATTATTATTACTATTATTGTTATTATCATTATCAATATTATCATTATCATCATTGTTATCATTATCATCATTATCATTTTTATTATTATTATCATTATCATCATTGTTATAATTATTATCATCAATATCATTTTTACTATTACTACTAATAATCATTGTTACCATTATCATTTTTATTATCATCATTATATATATATATATATATATATATATATATATATATATATATATATATATATCATTCCTTATAGGCGGGGAAATATTGAGAGAAATGTATGTGTGGATATGCATATGTATATATATATATATATATATATATATATATGTGTGTGTGTGTGTGTGTGTGTGTGTGTGTGTGTGTGTGTGTGTACATTTATATACATGCTCACACCCGCATTCCGTCATTCTCGTCACAGGTGCGTGTGCCCGGGCGGATCGTGGGGCCCGCGGTGCAAGGTGGCCGCCCGCACCTTCTCGGGCGCGGGGTGGGCGTGGGTGCGGGCGCCGCCCTCCTGCCTCCCCACCCGAATCTCCCTCCGCCTCCTCATCCGCCGCCCGGCCGGCCTCGTACTCTACTCAGGCCCCATGGCGCCCACGCCGCGGGGACCAGGCGCCCCGCCCACGCCGCTCCTGGCGCTGCAGCTCTGGCAGGGGCGCCCGCAGCTCCTGCTGGAGGGGCGAGGCGGGCCGCTCAAGGTGGAGCTCAACACCACGCTCCACAACGGCCACTGGCACACCATCCACATTCAGCTCCACTCGAAGGTACGCAAACAGACCGAACAGATATCATTAAAAAGCAGAAATCATTATCATTATTATTGCTAGCATCATTGTCATGATTATATTTATCATTACCATTATTAATGCTATCATCATTATCATCAATATGTTTATTATTATTATCATTATTATTGCTATAAATATTATCACAATTGTATTCATTGGAATCCATATCATCATGATCATCATGATCATCATCATTTTTATTATCATTGTTATCCTTATTATGCCTATCATAATTTTTGTTATCATTATTATCATTGTCATGTCATTATTATTATCATTATCATTACCTATATTGTTATGATTTTAATTGTTTTATGCTCTTCCTATCATTAACATCATCATTAGTGTTAGTATCCTAATCCCATGATGGTCGCCTGGCCCCGTGGTGACTGGTGCTGACGCTGGCTCTGCATCTCAAGGGCGTGGCGCTGATGCTGAACCTGTGCGGGCGCGGGTGGCAGGAGGCGAACCACAGCGAGAGCCATTGCTTGGCCCGGGCGGAGTGGAAGGGCACGGAGGCGACGGCAACTGGCGACTGGCCATGGTTTGGCCACGGAATCCTGCAGCTGGGGGGTATGGCCCACGCGCCTCCGCTCCCCGATGACCATGGGTGGGCCACAGCGCCCACGCCTCGCCCGCTGGACGGCTGCATCTCTCACCTGAGGTTCAACGGCCAGGTAAGGCTCCTCCGGTGCGCCTCCCGCGTCATGAGCAACACTGAGCCCGGAGAGCGGGACTGGCGGTGCCGGTGAGTGACTGTGTTCTAGCTTCATTGCAGCTGGTCGACCTGGGCGAGCCGGCCGTCAGCGAGGGCAGCGTGGGCGGCTGCCGGCCTCAGGAAGAGGCGTGCCTGGGCGCTGTCCCCGGGTGCGGGCGGCGCGGTCGGTGCGTGGGCGGTCTGGAGCAACCTGAGTGCGAGTGCGAGCCCGGATGGTCGGGCCTCGGCTGCACGGTACCCACGGCACCCGCGGCGTTCGGGCGGGCGTCGTACGTGAAGGTGGCACTGTCGTTCACGCCCGCACCGCACGTACTGACGCTGCAGTTGCGGCTGCGGACGCGCGGCGCCCGGGACGGCCTGCTGGTCCTCGTCAATACGCACCACGAGGACGTCGGCCTGGCCGTGCATGTAATTATCTGCCTCTGGCGCGTCCTTGGCGTCCTGAGTCCGTGTCTCGAGCCCTTGCGTGCGGCGAGACAAGGGCGAGGACGAGTCCTAGTTGCGCTTTTGTGCTCGCTTTCCTGTCATTACACTCCTTGTCATGTCCCCTTAGCAAACCCCTCCATCTCGGTTCCCTTTCCCTCTGTTGCCTGGGAAGGGGTCATCTGTTGCACCCTGCAATTACCAAGACAATCAAGCTTACTTGCCTTTTTTGATGGTACTCTGTCTCTGTTTTTGCACTGGTTCACTCAAAATATATCTTCTGGGATAACCACTTATTTCAGTTGATTAAAACAATACAGGACCGAGTCAAATTGATAGAAATATATGTACACACACACACACACACACACACACACATACATACATATATATACATATATACATATATATATATATATATATATATATATATATATATATATATATATATATATATATATATATATATATATATATATACATACATATGCATGTATAATGTATAATATGTATACATATATATGTATATATATATGTATATATATACATACATATATACATACATACATACATACATACATACATACATACATACATACATACATTCATACATACGTACATGCATACATGCATACATGCATACATACATACATATATATATACATATATATATATATATATATATATATATATATATATATATATATATATACACACATACATATGTATATATATATATATATATATATATATATATATGTATATATATATGTATATATATACATATATATATATATATATATATATATATATATATATATATATATATATATATATATATATATATATATATATATATACATATATACAAAGAAGGTAATGAAATACGCCTTAGGGGAAAGCATCTCCACTGAGAGCGGCAATAAATTACCTGCTCTGTCACAAAGGGTTTTCATGATATATCGTACACCTGTTTACTCATCTCAGAGTACTTGAAGTAATTCCTTGTTCCTGTAGACTGGAGTAAAATAGAACGAGTAGAAAAACTCCATCTGAAAAACAACCACTTCTTCAAACTTTGTACCCAATCCCATGAAATATAACAAAGGCTCTCCCAGCTGCGTGCGGGCGTGGTGTGCGCCTCCGTGCGTGGCGGCGGGCGTGAGGAGCGGGCGGCGTGCGTGAAGGGGCGTCCTGTGGGCGACGGGTCGTGGCACACCCTGAGGGCGGAGCGCCACGGTCACAACCTGGTGGTGAGCGTGGACGACGGCGACGGCTGGCGGAGAAACGAGTCGATACCGGCGCTGGAGGGCGCTGGGGAGGGCGGCGGGTGGCGCCCTCCGCCGCCCCTTCACGTCGACAAGAACGAGGGTATCACCGTGGGCGGAAGGCCCGAGTTCGCGGGCGTCAACCTCGTAACTGTGAGAGATGACCTTCACGACAGTAAGTGCACTCTGGGTGGAAAGCTTCTGTTCTCGTCTTCTGTTAATCAGCGCTGGCAAAGCTACGCTAATCCAAGTGACATTCACTTTTATAAAGCGGAGCAAATAGTTTACGTTAAGGACACACTGTATTTATACATCTATTCATAGATAGGCAGATAAATAA
>BOPN01007677.1:10000-12500 GCA_017312705.2 Penaeus japonicus | reverse complement strand
CTCTCTTCCTCCCCCCTCCCCCCTCCCCCCTCCTTCTCCATCCTTTTTCCCTCTCTTCCTCCCCACTCCCTCCTTCTCTCTCTCTCTCTCTCTCTCTCTCTCTCTCTCTCTCTCTCTCTCTCTCTCTCTCTCTCTCTCTCTCTCTCTCTCTCTCTCTCTCTCTCTCTCTCTCTCTCTCTCTCTCTCTCTCTCTCTCTCTCTCTCTCTCTCTCTCTCTCTCTTCTTCCCTTTCTCCCTCACCCTCCCTTCTTCCCTCTCTCCCTCCCTTCCTCCCTCCCTTCTTCCCTCTATCCCTCCCTCACCCTCCCTTCTTCCCTCTATCCCTCTCTCTCTCCCCCCTTTCCTTCCTACCTCCCTCCCCCTCCCTTCTTCCCTCTCTCCCTCCCTTCTTCCTGCTCTCTCCCTCCCTCCCCTTCCTTCTTCCCTCTCTCCCTCCCCCCTCCCCCCCCTCCCTTTCCCTCCCGACTTCCCTCTCTCCCTCCTCTCTCTCTCTCTCTCTCTCTCTCTTCCCCCCCCCCTCTCTCTCTCTTTCCCTCTCTCTCTCTCTCTCTCTCTCTCTCTCTCTCTCTCTCTCTCTCTCTCTCTCTCTCTCTTCCTCCCTCCCCCCCCCTCTCTCTCTCTCTCGATCCTTCCCTCCCTCCTTCCCTCTCTCCCTCCCTCACCCTCCTTTCTTCCATCTCTCCCTCCCCCTCCCTCCCTCCCCCTCCCTTCTTCCCTCTCTTCCTCCCCGTCCCTCCTTCTCCCTCCCATCTTCCCTGCCTTTGCCCTCCCTCAGTCTGATTTGTTTCCTAATTACGTGTCATTTTTTACTCAATTCTCCAGTTGTGATCAGCGTCGTCGTCTCAATCCGTGTTCGGCGACTTTGGCTTGCTCGCTCCGGAGACAAGCGAACACGCGAGGTAGGTGAAGGTGAAGAGGAACCCTCCATCTTGCAGGTGAAAGGCGGGACCGAGGAAGGAGGAGGAGAAGGGGGAGACGAGAAGCATAAGAAGAGAGATGATCAACATCAGGCTTTCTTGGAATGTCTCAAGATTAGATTGCCTTTCGGACAGCCTGCTTTGAGGAAGGAAGGTAAGGAGGAAGTCGACGGTCCGCGGCGATTGGCGGCTACGTTTTCTTCCGCTTGGATCTCCTTTCATGTATATACTTACTTGCATACACACACACACACACACACACACACACACACACACACACACACACACACACACACACACACATATATATATATATAATATATATATATATATATATATATATGTATATATATGTATATATATATATATATATATATATATATATATATATATATCTATATCTATATCTATATCTATATCTATATATATATATATATATATATATATATATATATATATATATATATATGTATATATGTATATATATATATATATATATATGTATATATATTTACACACATATTTATATATGTAAATATATATACATATGTGTGCGTGTATGCGCTCATAGTAATAAAACAGTAATAATAATGTCAACTATAATGATAATGATAACAATGATAGTAACGATAATGATGATAATGAGGATAACGACAATTACAATGATAATGATGATAATGATGACCATGATGATAACGATAATATCAATGTTAATAATGATAATAGGAATGAAAAAGATAGTAATGTTAACAACAACGGTAATGATTGTAGTAATAAAACTGACGATGATCATGATAGTGATAATGTGAATGATGATTATGATGATGGTAATAATGATAGTAATAGCATTATCAATATTAGTATCAATGATAATAACACGGATGATGGTGATGATAATAATGATAATTGATGTTGATAATACAAATATTGATAATAATGCTGATAATTATGATAATGCTGATGATAGTACTAGTAGTAGGAACAGCATTGCTACTACTACTAGTATTAGCGACAATTATAATGAAAAGAAGTGTTAGTAGTACTACTATAATATCAGTCTTGTCATTATCATTAATGACAAAAATGATAATGATATAATTAAGGACAATGGTAAAGACTACATTAGTAATGAAGATGAAAACCCTAATTAGTATATCAGTAATAACAGTACCTATAGAAATCATAACAAAGTAATTATCACAACAAGAAAAAAAATATTGTAACAATACGTTTTCAGAAAAAAAAAAAAAAATCACTTATAGAGTTGTGTTCGATAGCAGGAGGTTCGTCCGTGCTGCTGCCTGGAGGGGTTGCCATTATAACCCCTAATCCTATCCTACCGAGGGACGACCTTCGTGCCTACGCCTACGAGGGGGATGGGTCGTCGTCCGGCTCCCTGTCCTCAGCCACGTCTTCAGGTAGTCGAGTCGTTCAGGTCGTGTTATGTACTTCTTCTTTTTTTTTTTTTTTTTATGATTGGTAAAGACCAAATAAAAAAAAAAAAAAAAAAAAAAAAAAAAAAAAAAAAAAAAAAAAAAAAAAAAAAAAAAAAACACGAGCATACGGGTACATGGTAATTGCAC
>BOPN01007676.1:40000-55654 GCA_017312705.2 Penaeus japonicus | reverse complement strand
ACCCGACGCAGTGCCCAGCTACGTCAGTAACCGCCAGGGGACAATGGAAACTCACGAGCTTGGGCGGGGCTCGATCTGCCGACCACGGGGATGTGAAGTCGACACGCTACCAATGAGCTAACCAGACGGCTTGAATATATAGTGTGTATATGTATATATATATATATATATATATATATATATATATATATATATATATATATATATATATATATATATATATTTGTATATATATAATATACAAACATACAAATTATGTCTTTATTTTCTGGGTCAATTTGAGCCTAATCGAACCTAGCCTAGCCTAGCCTATGGTTTGTATAGCACTATCGAACTAATAAAATAGCATATAGGCCATGCAGAGGTGAGCTAAAAGGGCGTAAGGAACAGCTTCGCTGACCTGATAGTTAGCAATGCTTATTGGTAACAATTCATTATGTTTACAAAAAGTCAATATTTTTATCACCTGATCATTTTGGCAGTGTCGATTTTCCTGCTCATTTAACCTTAGTTACACACTGATATGGAATATATCTGGGCTATGAAAACTATAGTTTACTTCCCATTGTGTTTGATGTTATTTATTTATCTTAACTTATAATTGCTACTAAACAGAAATAATGAAAAAGGTTCATTCTAAAACAATGTTTTCCTTGACTTTGTCTGTGAGACTTACTTAATACATTTTGATCATGTTCTCACTGTTACACAAAGAGCAGGTGGGATTAAAAACTGTTAACACACTATGAATTAATCAATTATGACGCAAATTGTATCAATCGGATTCTTATTTATGGTGTAGGGCATAGCTTCAACTTTATGGTGACTCTTAACCCATTCGCACCGGATGATGTGCTGACACTTTTCGTGGTTTTTGCGTCAGACACCAGTGCCGAGATACCTGGGAAAGGCCGGCGCTCGGGGTGAGTGAGCGGGCAGCCCAAGCTCGCGGCTTGTGCGCCCGAGAATCTCAAGGCGTTAGGCTTATGCATTCGAAAACCCCGGCATTACGACCATTCAAAGCCAGAATCGCCCCCTGAATGGGTTAACAAGCATTATTGACTGGTACATCAATCATTTTATTTCTAAAAAAAATGTAAATTAAAAATGAAGTAAAACTGAAACTTAACATTTCAAGAATCTTATATTTCCAAGTGAAGTATTTGATACTGATTTTTGCCCTAGATGACATGTATTAGGTTTATTTCAGGCCCAAGAAAAACACTGTAAAAAACCTCCTTTTTATTCAATTTAGAGATAATATAAATTCATCTGCATCACACACCCAAAAAATAGCAGATTGTTTGCTTAAACTTACATAAATACCAAGAAAAGACAGAAAATATCAGTGTATTTCTCTATGACTAGAAAGAAACTGAAAAGGGGAAGGTTCATTTTATAAATAAACAATTCACTTTATCATTTCGTACCACGTTCTGTATCCAGTGTTCTTTCCTTCCTTTGAAGAGTAGAAGGGATAGAATGGGAAATGGAGTGTCAATGGAATTTTAGAAAGAATAAGATTTAAGGATGAAAGTAAGAATGAGTATGAAGCTTTAGAAAAGATTAGTGACAATGATACTGAAGAGGAGGTTTTGATTATGGAGGTTTCCTTACTTGATGAATATCCTTTGTACTATTACCTGGTATTCCCTAAACTGTGCAAATAAAAATTAATTGCCTAGGCCATTAATAAGGTAAGTCAGATAAAATAAACAAGTGAATGTAAAATATGCTTTATACATTTCAAGACTCATACACAGATATCCGTCTTTTTTAAACTAATTTACTCAGACAATCAATTAGGAATCAGTATGATATACCTGAGAGCATGCTTTCCTTTTGTCTCTGTTTTTATGGATCATTGTAGCATACCACAGCCAAACACTTGACTAATGTTTTGGATGAACACTGTATAAAATGTGAAAAACACTTTAAAATAATGTTTCAACACTTCCCCATCACATACACTTTGCCATGAACCTAAGGATACTCTGCTTTCTTAAATACTTTATTACATCCAGTGTAAAATTTTGTATAAAAATTATATTGCTCCTTCCACCTTCCTTTTTTTGTTTATCAAAATCGAGTTCTGTCTAGAATCTGGGCATCCATTACTCCGAGCTAAAGGAACTCTGAAGTCTTCATATTTGTGAGTATTTCCTTTATTCACTCGAGGTGAACGCCATACTGAAGGATCCTCTCCATCATTGAAAACTGTGTTTAAATCCTTCTCTGTTTTATTCTGGACAAGATTGTAATTCACCGAAGTAACCTCTCTTCTGCCATCTATAAAACCTACTGGACTTTTAGTTCGACCTTTACTGATGATATCTGTTGAAAAAGACTTTTTGGCTAGAGCCTTAGCAGTGAGAGGTGCTTGTCCACTCTGTCTAAAGGAATCATACTGATTGTAATTTGGCACTAAAGGGCTGTCCAATGCAGAACTTGAGGCCTTCCCTACTGACCCAATAGTAGCATGCTGATTCTCATACTTTTCCTTAGTTTTGGTAGGAGCTAGGCCCAGTGAGTGTGCAAAGGATTCTGTCCGCTTATCTTCCTCACGAGCTTCAGTTAATTGCTGAGTCATCAATGTAGACCAAAATGTCGGGTCATCTGTGAAAGATAATTCAATACATTACAGTAACTTTGGTTTGAAGGATCATATGAAGAAAATCTTTTTGCCTTTCAACAACAAACACCTGTAAAATAAACAATAATAATAATAATAATAATAATATTCAAATGATGAGTATGGAGAGAGAGAGAGAGAGAGAGAGAGAGAGAGAGAGAGAGAGAGAGAGAGAGAGAGAGAGAGAGAGAGAGAGAGAGAGAGAGAGAGAGAGAGAGGGAGAGAGAGAGAGAGGACAGAGACAGACAGGAAATGAGACACAAACAAACAAACAGAAGCAGAGACACACAGAGAAATATGCAAAGACAGAGACACACTGTACTTTAGCCGACAATAACTTAAAATAAATAAATAAACAAATAAACAAAAAATAAATAATTCTATTTAATATTCAAATAATGAGAATGGAGAGAGAGAAAAAGAAAAAGAAAAAGAATGAGAAAGAGACAGACAGAAACAAAGACACAAACATACAAACAGACACAGAGGGCATTGTGGAAAGACAGAGACACAACTGTACTGTAGCAAACAGAAGCAGAAAGAGACAGACTGAAGTGTAACAGACAGACACATATACATGATGCTGCCTTGAAAATAAACTTACTAACCTTCTCCCACTATTTCTTCACTGTCCCCCCACAAGTCGGTGTCCAGTGTTGTATTGCTCCCATTCCATTTGGCTGATGACGTTTCTAGGGACTGTTGGTTTCCCTTCATTTTCCTTTTGAACTCTTGTTGCTTTTCCTTTTGCTTACGCTTTCTTTCCAATCTCTTCTCCTCATCTGAGACCTGATTATTCTCCCCTGATCTTCCTGGAGACTGGATGATCATGTCCTTAGTAAAACCTACAAATGAGTTTGGTGAACCGACCCTGCCTGGTTGTTCTGAATAAGGGGTGCTGTGTGCTTCTAATACTGGTAGAACACTGGGCTTCATATCTGTCTGTTCATTTGTGGGTGTATGGGTATTCTCATTCTTTCTGTCCTTCATTTTCATTTCTGGATGTGACTGTTCTGTTTTGATAGATGTTTTCTCACTGAGTGAGTTCCCAACGTGTGGGGAAGACATCTTGCTAAAAATGGTTGTTGAGTTGTTGAGATTAGCCCCTGATGGACATTCGGCTTTGATAGGAATGCAGATTTTCATGGGATGATTTGAACTGATGTTATCCGAGGGATACTTCATAGCTACCATGGTTTTATTCATCAGGGAAATAGCATTTCCTTGCTGATCTGAAACCGTGTTCTGTGGTACTGACTTTGTTGTTGAGGAGTCTACCTGTTCTGCTTTCCCCACTGGTTTTAGATTTCCTCTGTTACTATTGGCACTGGAGTTGCTGCTTATCATGCTTGAATTACTGCTTCCATTAGGGTTTACTTGGTTTGATGATGCTTTGGTTGGGAGAGGGACAGCCATTTCTGTTTTGCTTGAGTCTGCTGAAGGAGAAGCAACAAGATCCTTTTTTGTTTTCTGCAATAGCATAAATACAATGAATAAAGTAATTATCTTACCTGTGACATGATTGCTTCTATCAGAAACTACAGCAGTGTTATTTCAAAAGCCAAACCTATCAAAATATCAATTAAGACATACCTGAACCCCAAAGCGGCCCTCTTCTAAAGCCCTCCTTCGAATCTGCTCTAATCCTGTTGTAGTCTCCTGATGTAATAACTCCCCAGCAGTGATTCCAGGTACAGGGGCAGCAGGAGCTTTACCAATGAAGCGTAGGTAGTCCTTGTTGCTCAGGCAGTTACCCAGGGCATTGCCAAAGCTTTTTAGAGCACGTTTCATCCCGTCTGTAACTGCTTCCTGTATAAAAAAGACCATACAAAGTTGAGATAATATTATCTAAATATGTGTATCACAATATTGATAAAAGAAAATAAATTTGACAATGCACCTATCAACTAAGTATTATACAGTTTAGAAATTACATAATGACATCTACTTTATAAACATAATTATCAACATATTGTCTACTCATAAAAACTATAATACATTGCAAAATCTGCTTGTTACAAATGTATACTTCTGTTCATGTAAAGTACCTAAACTATTAAATCAAACCTTAAAAGCTATATAAATGCTAAAAATAAGCATTGTAAAAGAGACACATAAACAAGATATCATAATGCTCAGTTCAATAACATAGGACATATCAGTTATCCAATGGAATATCACTTTAAACTGAAAATGGTTACAATCACTTAACAGTAATCACAAACCACACTTTGAGAGAAGGAGTTCCCTATGAATCTATATTTCTTTTGACAAAATCTGTTTTATCTTAATCTATTTCATCTTCAAAGTCAGTTGCGGGAAGTTCAACCAGAGGAATCATCTAGACAAACTGATTACGTAACAATACACTCTTAAAGCCAATTCCTTTTTGCATTCTGCCCGATGTAAATAATCCATAATTCAGCAGAGCATTGAAAACATCCAAATATTGGAACTAATACCATTAACACAAATTAAGTTATCTGTATTTCTGAATGCCAAGTCAGAAAAATTTAAAAATTCTAAATTACTCATCTTTTCTTGATGTACCACTTTCATCCGAGCACAAAATGCAATATTCCATTATCAAAATATAACTAAATCTTTTGTGAGTTATCCTAAAAAGTTTTTAAAATCCTATCTTGATTGGAAGTTGATGGTAGGAGATCAAAGGAGAAAGTACACAAGAAGTTGTTCAGAGCCCCTTTTTGCTTGTTAGCGTTACCTTGCCTAATTTCATTATAACTAATTCTTGTATATATAACAAAATTGACATCTGACAAAAAAAAACAATCTCCCATTTGCATCCACATATATGGACATTAAATGACTTTGCAGTGCATTTTATTACAAGTGTGCATACATTCCCTACAAGGCAGATGATTTTACTACCTTGGTATTTACAGCACACAAACAGATGTGGGCAGATGTGGGGTATTCACCATTATTGGTTGGATATATCATATTACTATTTTATTTTAATCAATAAATTATTAGATATATAAAGAATATCAATTCTACCTTCATTTTCATTTACACCTCAAGATTAAAAGTGACTCAGAATCCATTAACCCTCTCTGGACGGGTGGTACACCATGGGTACCGTGCATTCAAGGCCCGTTCGCTGGGGACGCCATACGGCATCGTTTATTTAACTGATTTTGGCCTATGCGTTCTAGAGCCCCGGCATTGTGACATGCAAGGCTGGAATGCTCCCGTCGTGAATGGGTTAAGATAGCATTTTCATTAACTAACCTTTCTTGCTTTCTCAATTGACAAAGCTTTGCTCTTCATTCCTTCTGAGACCCCATAGCCAATATCCTCATGGAAAACACCATCTTTTAACTGTACACGCACACGGGCACTGACTCCTACATAGTAACGTCCATTATAATGGTCAACAAAATCTGAAATGTAAAACATGGAATCTGAATTACCCTGAAAATTAAAATATAATTAAGAAGAGAGAGGAATAAAAATCTGCAAAAAGGGAGAAAATAAATTTGGAATGAAATGTGAAAAAACTTGCTTTGTAAAAAACATTATATAGATTATACTTTTTTATTAGTTATAACTCTTGTTTCCCTTTACTTTTCACTTATTACTCAGATTTCTTTGCAAAATCAGTTTAAATACAATCAAAGATTTCCTGCCATAACTAGTAACACTCATTCCTATTTTGTTCATTTTCTGACTGTCCTTTTATTACCCCTTACCCCAATTTTACTCTCATTGGGTCATATCACAATTTTCTTAGTAAGTATTCTCACATCAGTTGTAACCAAGTTGCAATGGATGTGTAGTAGTTCTGCATGTCAAAAGCTGTCAATTAGCATAGTTTGCTTTTAACCCTTCTGAGAAGGGCCACATGTTAAGATGTCCAGCCTAGGCAGGGCATCTTAAATTGTGTGTTTTCTGTATTTCCTAGACAAATGGTATGAAATATAAGTCTATAAATGATATATTAGCAAAGTGATATTGATTGGCATTTAGTATAACATTTCATAAAAAGCTTGTATTTTCAATGAACACAAAAAATGCAGTATGAATGTGATCCGACTCCATAAATATGCCAGTAGTAGTACAGACATACTGTCTGGCCTCACCACTACTTCCATCAAGTAGTCTGAGATAGCAACTAACTTACTAGTCTACAAACAGGATCATCCAAACTTTCTTCATTAACATCATGGCATCATAAGACAAAATCTGTCAAATTAACTGTTCTTGCTTTGTCATAAGGCTTAATTTGGTCTACTCTGAATAAGTAGATGAATTGGATGACATGGATTGCTTGCTAAGACAAGATGTAGATGCAAATATAAGAGAATATGAAATAAAAAAAATAGTAGCTATAGAAATGATATTGTCCAGAAATAATAATTGTAACAGAGAGAGAGAGAGAGAGGGAGAGAGACAGTCTTTGAACAAAACAAGCTTACCAATAGTCTGGTTAGTAACAGAGTGACTCCATCCATTGAAGCCAAAAATTTCATTGGCCAAAGATATGAGGCGCCATCCTTCTATATATGCAATCCGCTGGCCTCCTGCTCCTGATCGCTGGCTGATGAAAGACTGGCCAAGTTTCTGCCTCAATATATTCTGTATGGCCATCTGCTCTTCTCCAGTGAATTCAACCTGGAATAGTTTGGTAAAAAATTTAAATCTGATTTTACTTAAAAAATAATTAGCTAGAATACTTTGGTCACACAATTACATTACCTCATAATAAGCACCTATAAGCACTACACTGCAAGTTTATATGGATTTCAATGCAGCCTTTTGAAACACTCTAGGTTTTAAATACATTTAAGGGGACTGCCCCACACAGGGGGGGGACAGATTTTCTTCATTTTGTAAGCTATATGGTGTCTTTGGGCACATAAAATATATTCATCACTAGTATTACATTTTAGCAAATGTTCATATGTATTTCTTTATGATCTTTTTATGAAACAAATATTTGTTTTTGTTTTTGTTTTGTTTTTGTTTAATACATAAGAAAGATAATTTTTCTTATTTACTTGGCAGTTCCTTCCATTAGATTACCCCCCAAAAAATATTCAAGAAAATGCACATTACTAAAACATACACGACATAAAAAATGAAGAAAATCTGTAGGATAGAATAGTTTTCAAGCAACTTTATCTAAATTATCTCCCCAGGCAAAACAGTTCCTGTAAAGTTTGAATTAATGATATCTTACTCTAATTCATCTGAATTTATTTCAAATCTGATTATACCACTGGGCTAAGAAAAGAACAACATATAAATCAATATCATCCATCTTATTTCTGAGTGCATATTTATTTTATTTTATTTTTATTTTTTTGAAAGTGGGGAATTAACCCATTGTGGACGGGGATAGATTTGATTGCCAGTCTCCAGGATAGGTTTTATTTTAGAGCGAGGCAGCTTGAAGCAACCTAATTTCAATCTTCCCACTCTCTTTCAATCATTCATTGTAAAACGAGAGCCATTTTTCTGTTTTATTTTTTGTATGTTTTATTTAGTTTAGAGACTTATGTGCCATATGACACGCTCTATCAGTGCTGCAGTTGACTAAAATTGAAACATATGATCTATATTAGCTCACTATTTTCTTTATACTCATTGTGATAGAAGTATTGCTGTTTTATGGGAGGACAAAAGGCAACTTTATTTTTTTGTATTTTTGTGCTGTCATGAACGAATACGAAACATATAACCACCTACAATTAATATAACATGATGAGGTAGGGAAGAGGAATGAAACCTGTGCTTGTGACTGTAAATGCTACAGTGAAAGACATCCATATTAGCATAGGAGCACATTTTAGACACTGGGTATGGACTGAGTCACCTTCCTCTTCTCGTTCTGCCTGCACCTTCATCGGCGGTACTTTAGAGCAAGAGATCATCAACCTAGTGTGTGCCATCGCTCTATAAAGATAGTGCTTGCTAGAGACTGTGGATAGGTGCCATTCAAGGCTCTCTCTCCTACTGGTACTATTATAGTAATTATGAATGCAGTTGCCATCATTACTCAATCCTTTTTAGTAGCACAATAAAATAGCACAGTGATCCAAAATCCCCGTACGGCATGTATGTCATGATGCCAGTTGTCAGGCTAAAGCTCCTACGTCGTGTATGTCATGACACCTGTCCACAATGGGTTAATATGCTAGAAAAATATAACAATTTTCCCCCAACTTCTATGTTATAGATGTTAACGTATTTCCTACATAAGGTGTATAGATTCTTTTCTTTTCTTTTCTTTTATTTATTTATTTTTTTTTATTTATTTATTTATTTTTTTTTGGGGGGAGGGTTCTCCCTCTTTGGGATTCTCTAAAAATGTGGTCTTAAAGGTTGCATAGCCATAATACGCAAATCTTTAAAAGCTAAAGACTGAATTTAGCTTATGAAAGTAAAAAGTGGAAAAAAGTTTGCGTTTTACTTTATTCTAGCCCTATATATTTTTGTGGGAAACTCCATTTTTGATTAAGCTGCTGAGGAATTTGTAAGCTTATGCTTGTGTTATAGTCCTATGCTACAAATATGTATGTATGTATGTGTACATAGATAGAGATATAGAAATAAATAAAAAAATAAATATAGAAATATAGAAATATATATAACTTCTCTGTCTATTTTTTGTTGTTTCACTATCACTTATCAAATCTTTGCTCTTTTATCAAGCTCACACTCTCCATCCCTTCAGTGTTTCTGTGATCAATAACCTTTCATAAAGCCAGATTTCCATCATCAATTTCCCTTCCATTTTTGGGGGGTAAAGACTTTCTATTTCACTTTAATAACATTATGCCTCTAAAAATTTTCTTCTTACCTTCTTCTATATTCATTTTCAACTGACATTCCTTACTTTTTCTTTATGGGCTTTATTTTCCTTTATTCAGCCTCTCTCTTTTACTGCCTAATCTCATTTCCTCTGTTATCTCGTTCCCTAATTCCAGAACAAATGCTCCCATTTAGAGTCATATTCTCCGTCATAGTAATTCATTAGGCCTAATCCTTCAAAACCAAATACCTCCTTATTTTTTCTGCCTCATTTTCCCTGTAATTTAGTTTCTTGCAATAGGAATACCAAAAAATTACAAACTACTATACTACTTATATTTTTTAATTATGCAGATCCATAATACTCATCACACATTCATATGTTGCTATCTTTCCTGGCATTTATTTGTGAAAAATTAAGATTCTAATCACTATTACCCAATCACTATTCTTGCTAATTTTATGCAAATACTGTGGATATATCATAACCCACATATGACAGAGCATATATTTGCTTAATGTCACACCCACTGGCAATATAGCATGCACACAAAAATTCCTGTTGAGGGATTTCTCAAGATGTGATGCCACACTGTATGTCTCAGAGCGATTTTCACATGCGCTACTCTAAGGGAGAACAAAAAGAGGCGTTCATATTTCTTTTTAACAAAACAAATAAATGTGTACATACAAACACAACTATGTACAAGTCCCTGACGTGAAAGGACGCCATGTGGAAAATATTCTGTTGATGTGACATCATGTCATCCATCGAGAATGGCGTAAAAAGCTATAGCAAGCAAAGTTTACAGCTAAAATAACATCAAAAAGACAACCAGACTAGTCTGTATGGAGAATTCTACTTCAAACTAAATTCATCTAATGTTAACTTGACTCTACCAAAATGTGGTAAATAGTTCAAACATTGCTGCCTAACAAAAAACATCACATAAACAATAGCACAAACCATTTCAACTGTATAAGACCTGACAATCATATTAACACAACTGCAGTTACCCCTCACTTTAGAATCACTTAGATTCACTGTATCAAATCTGGAGATACATATGAAATTGATATTTATGAACCCATTAACATACTAAAGTTCTCGAGAAAACTTCCTCATATCACAACAGTGTGAGCCTTGTGATCCTTCTTGCCAAACTAGGATATCACAAAACTCACACAATTTGTTCAGAACCTATATATATGCAAAAACTCAGTAACTTTGAATTAAATAAAAATTAAAATAAAAACAACTAGTCTCTTTTGGTGTGCCTCAAGGTTCTATACTGAGCCTGATCCAATTCACAATATACAGTTATTGCCTTTTTGTTCAATACACTAATAATTTGCAATGTCTTTATAACATCTCTATAAACAACTTCAGATAATTAAAAAGTACACAATAGACTCTCCAACCCAAAGTTATAATTTTATATAGGTAGAAATCTGCATCAGACTCAATGAATTTTACAGAGTCACCAAAAAATTTCTAAAATTCCTAAAGATGCATATTCAAATTTTACTGGTTGTATTCACAAAACTCAAAAACAAAAGACAAGGTCTATTCATTCACAATATTCCTCATGTAAATAACCTAAAATAGATGGAGGCCCCACACACACATAATTAGGATAATGACAATAATAAAAACAATGATAGCAAATAAAATGAAAAAAAAAAGGTAATGGTGATAAAATGAATAATATGTAGCATGTGGGCAAGGGTCTTCAAGTTGCAACCCCAAAAGAAATTACTGAGGTTGAAAAAGGTATGAATTCAGGATTTTATAAAGCCTTAGCATGAAGTCTGTAAGAAGCATGATTGAGATGAGGGGGAGTGAATGAGTGCACGGAGAGAAATAAAGGAAATATTTTGGGGGACAGTCCTATGTGGGGGTAGAAGCTTGGACTGAGAGAATGAAACTAATTTTAGACTGGTTTTGAATACCTGTACTTAAAGAATTACTTACATTAAAATAAGGTCCTGTGAAATAAAATTAAGGACTATTAAAAGGGTACAAACAACCTACTGAGATAAGTAGCTTGTTGAAATTTTAAAGTGATTATGGTTTACATTTTATCTTATTTTATTTTATCATCATTATTATCTTCTTCTTTTTTTTTTTTTTTTTTTTTTTTTTGTGTGTGTGTGTGTGTGTGTGTGTGTGTGTGTGTGTGTGTGTGTGTGTGCGTGTGCGTGTGCGTGTGCGTGTGCGTGTGCGTGTGCGTGTGCGTGTGCGTGTGCGTGTGCGTGTGCGTTTGTCTTTGCGTGTTCATGCGTTTGTGTGTGCATATTAATATTGCACTTTTTTTTTAGATGAATCTCAGGATAATGTCTAAATGGGGTGGGAGGGAACAAACCTCAAATGTAAAAAAGAAACTAACTCAAGATGCTCCTTACCAAATTGAAATTTGGACGCACAATTGGACAGGCAATAATATTACACACAATTTAATCCCTTTCTACTTTTGTGAATAAATACTGGGTATTAAAATACAAATACAAATAAAAGCATGAGGGATTTAAATATTTTTTGAAAACTGATTGGTAGAAATATATAATAGAAAAAATTGAACATATAATGTTGACAAACTTGTTTTCCACAAAGTACCTCTTTCCATTTTATTTTTGTGAAAAATTTCATTAAAAGCAATTTCATCTAATCATACCATAGAAAGACAAACAGCTTGTACATACACTGTCATCAAATCTATTATCTCCTCATTAGTGATTTCTTTTCTTTTCTTCTCTTTTCTTTTGGTGATGAAAGTTTGGTTTCAAAAGACATACAATCTTAATACATATAAAATGATATAATAAAATAAAGAATAAAATCTGTACAGCACAATGCTCTCCTGTACAGAGATTGATTTTATCTCTCCCCACTTCCCCACTTAACTCATTGGTCGTGGTTTTAATAAAATATGTATACAGTTGGATGACGGGTTTACATTATTTGGCACGGTGCCATCCACGTCTACGACTGATTCTGCCTTGGCAGCAAATCATGCCATCTGCTGTCAATGGATTAATGTGCTAGTTTAAAGCCTGTTGATATTGAGTTCTGAGGTGGAATACCAGCAAATAAGCTTTGCTTTTATCTTCTCTTATCTTTTTTTTGTTATTCAGCCCCATTTATTCCCAGTTCTCCCTTTCCCTCATGAAATCTAATTATTCCTCCACATTCATTCCCATTTTATTTCATTTTGCCTTGTGTGTCTCATTTCTCTTCTCCAGCATCATTAGTCTTTCCTATTTCTCTTTTTTCATCTTGAAATTTGATTTCTTCTTGGATATGATTTTCCTGTCTCAGATTCCATTCTCTCTCAATCATTACATTTCTCCTTCCTAAACAATTTGTCATGTTGATTCATTCATATTTTTAACTTTCATATTTGAAAATAAACTTAATGTAGCACTTCTGAGGATTTAGTTAGCCTAGCATGGCTTATATGCTATAGCCTAGCATAATCTTATAAACTAGCCACACCTTTCGTTTTAAAGTCATTCTTAATAACAACATTAATAATCAATAATTATGATAATTATTTTATCATGACTAAATTACTGACCATACTACTAATTACAGTATAACACACCCAACTTCATCAAGAAATCATAATAACAACAAGATTTTTTCATGAATGTAATCCAAGAATCGTTTATTTGGTACCTCAGACGTACATTTGAAAATATACTCAGATACATTGGGATATCTGCAGTGCCTTGAGTAAGAACTAACATAGAATCCTTTATTTGGCCCCTCAGACGTACATTTGAAAATATACTAAGATACATTGGGATATCTGCAGTGCCTCAAGTAAGAATTAACATACACTCATGGAGTATGCATCCTGGGTCAGCAACCCACAAATAAACTAGGAAATTTGTATACTTTGCTTTGAGGTGAGTATGCAGTACCTTTATTATTGTCAGAATTTTATGTAACTTTTACTTAATTTAGATTAAATACAATTACCAAATTGTAACCTTATACGTGAAAATTACAAAGTATGTAGTTATAGTAGGATAGTAATTTTTGGAACTTACATAAGAATGATATAGTGTATAGGTAATATTTTGGTTGTATACATGTAAAGTTTCTTATATAAATGTTTATGTAATTTCTACAAAAAATACATTACATAAATGTTACGAAAGTAGAAGTAATCACTACGTATATATTACGTGTTTGTGTCTGCTTGGCTAGCATTAGATTTATCATCATATTTTAAAGAAATAACATATAAAATTATATTCATAATTAACAATCATATTTCATTTAATAAAGAAAAACAAAAACAGAAATGAACAATAGGAATATCAAACAATTGCTGAAAACAATTATCTTTGTTGTTACTGCTACTGTTAATGTTGTTACTTCATGGATAACCACTGCAGAACCTACCCGTAAAATATTCATAAATTACAAAGTTCCAATCCCATTAGATTCTTAACTCAACTCTTCATTTGCAATAAAACATTCTTTCAACTTGTCTCATCTCCCTGTGCAGTTTGCTCTCTCGTCTGGTCTCTTTCTCTCCTGACATCTATTTTCTGCTTTCGTTTTTGCTCTTATCAATTTTCTTTGCATTTTCCTTTTTGCTAAGGCCTTTTCTCTCTCTGTATGCCTCTTCTTTGGACTTTCCTCTTGTCTCTCATTTTTATCTTTTCCTTTCTAATACTTATACATATACATTCACATTTATACTTGGTATTGTATAGTTTTCATTCTTTACTTACAGAAGTGGCACAATTATTCATATTCTGAAACCTCCATTGTAGGAAAAGAATAGAATCCTATTTTGCAGACCTATTATATAAAAAGTTTATCATTATCATCATCATCAGAATCATAAATATCACAACTATTGCTACCATTATCAAAATAATAAACCCAAGGTGTTTTTAAAAGATAAACTGCCTCACATAGAAGCTTCATCAGAAAGTGGCCCATTATGAAAGGGCTAAAACTTAATTTTTCATTCTTTTTATTTTGCAGTTTATCCTTTTTCTATATACATTCCCATATCATATTCTTCTGCTCTTAGTCCTAGCAGAAAAAAAAAAATCTATATTCTTCTAAATTCAGGCAAAATGATGATTTCCTCGTTTCATGAATAACGAGGTCATGCAAGTTCCCTTCCTTAACATCACTAATAACCTAGTCATAACAGGCAACTTGCCAAAAGACACAGTGAAACAGCGCCTTCTGGCTGGAGTAAGTTTCCTGAATACGAAAAGGGAAGAAGAAATAATGATAAAAAAAACAAAACAGGAGACGTGAATTGCATACGAAGACAAACTCCAACAAGATACAAGAGGAATCGCTCGTCCCTTTACTGCCCTGGAACATCTTCCCCCGGAGCACTTTGAAAATCATTCAGAAGTTTCCCCGTAACAACTAAGGCACATCATGTGTAGAAAATATGTAACACAGTTAATGAAGCTTCCTTTTACACCTTTCTCTACTGGAAGTTTATAGCATTCAACCCACAATTATATTCCTGGAGACTAAGCCACAAGAGTTCATTTCTGGGTTACAATTAAAAAGAGCATTAATGTGGGATCCAAAGCAACCAAAAATGGTAGCTAGAAAGGCAAAAGTCCTCTAAATATGGCCTAAAATGAGAGACAATGTCACTTTCCAAAAACACTGTTGAAGTTGCTCTTCTCGTGTATGTACGAAGTTGTGTGAACTCCTTCTTGAAATGAATAGCTTCCACGACCAACACGTGGTGTGAAAAGAGTGAGAAAAGCCGCCTACCTTGCCAAACACAGCCTGATTGGGAGTATCACTCTCCATGGTGGAAGTTGAAAGCTGGTCTTCTCAACTGAGGTCCTGCTTTGCCTCTCCAGCCTCCACCTTCTCTCTCTGCTCTCTCCTGCCTGTCTGCCTCTCTGAGCCTCCTTCCACTCTCGGGGGACTTTTAATTCGGGTCTTAGGATAGGAGGAGATGCTTGTTAGACCTCGGAGTTCATACAGGAATTAGTTTTGCTGTATGATGTGTATTCTCTCGCACATAACTTTGGAGTGAGTGGTTTTTACTTCGTGGGGTTTTGTATCATAGTCTGTGTGTGTGAAATGAAAAATATTACACAAAATAGATTAATACTGAAGCAATATATGTGGTTAAAAATCTTGAAAATAGTATTTAAAGAAAAATATTTAAACTCGGTGCCTTAGGAATAACTACATTATACCCATTGATTAAAAAAAATCATGGTATTCTGCA
>BOPN01007676.1:0-2500 GCA_017312705.2 Penaeus japonicus | reverse complement strand
AGCTGTGATTGCATTTCTGTGATGATTATTGTTTCATGGATATTTTTGCAATGCATCAACCTCAGAGAGAGAGAGGAGAGAAAGAGAGAGAGGTAGAGAAAGAGAGAGAGGGAGAAAGAGAGGAAGAGAAAGAGAGAGATAGAGAAAAATGGAAAGATTCTAGAGAAAAATAGAGAGAAAGATAGATAAAAGAGGGAGCAGAGACGCAAGCATAGACTGAAAACGTTGGTGGGAGAGGGGGAAGAACTTCAGCTTATAGGTTTATCACCCCTTTCTTAGTGCCTTTACCTCAATACCACCAAGTCTGGTTCAATGAAATGTCAAAGTTGGCTAATGCAAAGCAAGTAAATAAAAATTATATCAATGTACATGAGTAATTCAGAAGTATATTTTTTTATAGCAATTTCATTTTTCAAAAAGATTACCTGAAGGTGTGCATCCCTGTGTCCAGATTCTCCATAGGCTGAGTTACTCTTTAAATATTTTCTAATATTTTTGATGGTCTCTACTTCACTCTCTTCTTCTGCCTCACTCAAATCCGTTGGTTCAAAGTACACAAGTTTGGTCAATGTGCCACCAATATCCATCCCAAACCATGGCATTGCTGAAAATAAACATATAATATATAACTATCCTGCATTTGTGATTTATGTGACTTGTCAAAAACAAAATTCATTCACTCCACTCATCTCCTCCAGGATATAAACTAGCTTAGACCAACTAACGTGGGGGGGAGTCATGGGGTGCTTGGTGTCCATTGCTAGTTCCAACGTCATTGAAGCTTTTGCTCTTGGGTATAACGCCTTCTGAATGACCATTCACAGACTGCTGACTACTACTTGAAGAATATTCTGCTTCACTCTCATCACTGTGAGACCTCTCTTCAACTGGCATTATCTGAAAGGTATATGTCATTTTGTGTTAATCTTGTAAAATACAATCTCTGTTGCCTTACAAATCTCAAGCTACTTAATAATGTTATTCTTGGATGTTATAGAGATACTCGTGCAATGTAAAAGATTCTGATTATGATATCCTGGTACATCGCTGAAAAGGCTGCATCAATATTGTGCATTTTTGGTCTATTGAGAAAAAAAATCAAACATAATCCCTCAATATTTGAGGCCCCCTAATAACAAAGTGTTTCAAATACCACTGCAAGTGAAGTATACTATGTTATCCAAACCTTTCCAACTTGAGGAGAAACCTTGACCAACAAAATGCAAAAGTCAGCAGACCTGAAACTCCAATTATACTATTTGGGATATGATAAGCTTCTCCTTAGTGGAGTGATATGGCCCAGCATGATGACCAATTCCAACTGTGAGCCACAAGGTGTTTTAGTCTGTTTCATCTGATCTGTCCACAAGGTATCAGTGATGTGGCACATGTGAACATTACAGGGTCATGATTGTCTAAAAAATTGTGTCTGATATTGTAGTTTTGATAAATATTCAAGCTAATAATTTAGTAAGATATTTGATAGAGATAAACAAAGAACACTTACACATTTATATATATATATACACCCCAAACAGGCTGATTTGCACTGATGTTATGCAATGGAAGCAAACAAATAAGATGCTTGCACTAAACAGTAGTCCAAATGCTCAAAATCAAAGAACAGGCTTTAAATCCTCATTCTTACTCTCATTTACATGTCTAAAACAGAAAACTGGCTGTATAAATAAAAATAAAAGGCATCTTAATCATTTACATGTCAATACATGGGATGGGTTTTATTTCAGAGCAAGGCAGCTTCACACAACATATTTCAACTTTTCCCACTCTATTTCTGTCACTCATTGTAAAACTAGAGCCATTGTTGTGTTATATCTTTTGTGTTTTATTGAGTTTAGAGATTTATATGTGTCATATAACAGGCTCTATTAAAGCAGCAGTTGAAAAAATTGTAGTTTAGGATACATATTAGCTCATTATTTTCTTTATACTCAGTGTGATAGAAGTATTGCTGCTTTATGGGAGGACAAAAAGCAACTTTATTTTTTCGTATACATGTAATGACATGTACAAATACGAAACACATAACCATCTACAATGAAGATAATGTGAAGAGGTAGGGAAGAGGAAGGAAACTTGTGCTTATGACTGTGAGTGCCACAGTAAAAGGCATCCCCACTGGCGCAGCAGCACATTTTTGACACTGGGCATGGTTTATGTCACATTCTTCTTCTCGTTCTGCTTGCACATCCTTCATCAGCGGTATTTTAGAGCAAGGAGTTGGTAATTTGCTGTATGCCATTGCTCTATAAAGATAGTGCTTGCTAGAGAACATGGATGGGTGCCATTCAAGGCTCTCTATCCTGCTAGTGCTAGAAGAAAGTGGTGCCATATAGGTTTTGGATGTTAAATTTGCTTAACCCTATGACGACGGTGCGTCACACCCGTGTGACACAGCCAAACTCCCGATGCCGGGTCGTCAAGCCAGTGTGACGATTTCAATGCAATATTGCAATCGCCCGGCATTGGGGTCTTCGCG
>BOPN01007675.1:49781-55684 GCA_017312705.2 Penaeus japonicus | reverse complement strand
CACGCACACGCACACACGCATGCGTGTATGTGTTTTATGACTCCATTAGCAGATGGAGGCTCCTTAAACGTTGCCGCGACCTCGATCCGTAACCGTTCTGGAATTTACAGCTCGTGCGAGGACGCCTACTTGATTACAAGCTCCAGTGCGGTTAGCTCTCCGGGCGGAAACAATCCGTGTGAAGCAGAGTTAATTCCTTGGCCCTTTTGTTTATTATTTGATTTACTATCCTGGTTAACCGTACAAGCATGAACAAGCTTTCATACATTTTACGTATGAAGTTAACTATGTCTTATAATATTCCAATACAATATAAATATAAACATGATCATTTCTTTTAGTACTTCAAATGAGAAAAAAATGTCCCTTGCCTATTAACCAGTCATCCCAGAATATTGTTAACATAGTTGCATCTAATTACACGGTTTTAACATAGCATCACATTTCGAATTTAGGATATATAGAATTATCTAGAAATCTAGTGAAATGTTATAGTTAAACAGCTCGGTGAAAGGCTGTCACATGACATTCTGAGATATATTGGACAATCATTAATTTCCATTCTTCATAACAACGTTTACACTTAGTTTCTTCCACGCTGTATGTAGCACTAACCTGCCAATACAGCCTGTATTAAAGCTTCATTCCTGCAGTCACATCCAACTATCTTGAACTTGTCTTGTTTAAGCCGTTGACGATTATTTCTTGGGATTTTTGGGATAGCTGTCAGGTCTTAGGTATTTTATCGTCACAGTCAAGTCCTCTCTTTTAAGGGATAGTAGCAAGATTTACTTCAAAATCTAAGTTTTCCTTATTACTTGCTAGGTGGTCAGCATGCTCATGCTTTGGGATTCCAACATGCACACACCATAAACGTAAAGTATTTAGAGAGAAATGCACAGCGGTACGTCTATACAACGAATGGGACGGCAGAGAATTCAGTGATTGGAAAAAATAAATTTTACGGACATCAAATTAATAGCCAGCAGCTGACGATTAGCAAGTACATCTTGGAAGCAATGTAATGTAATACGAATTTGGTGAAATAAAAGCACCATGAGTGTTTAATTCAATTCAACCGTAATTACAGCGAAGGGCAAAATAATAGATTGTAATTCTCGGCAATTCAATCTCAACTCTAATGTCTGTACATGTATATAAGAGGGTGGTCCTGAAATAACTTTATTTGAATTTTGTTTTGCTATACGAACTTATCATGATGTTTTGTATGACCTTAAAATATAAATCGGACAATCAGAACAGGTAGCAAATGTCTTTTGTTTTACTGCGCTATTGGCGCCGAGTCTGGAGCCAGGCTGGCAAATGGTCCTATTACATTAGAAGTCACCTCTCACTGCAACTCTAGCCTATGCGGACTTGGTTTTAACTTTAAAGGGAAGTGGTGCTGCCGTTGAAATATTGTTTGGAAATATATATTTATACTAAGCATTTTGTATGATACAATGTTAAGGAGAAACAGATGACTGTATTGCTTAAAGATTCATATTACTGATTTACTTACCTTTCACTTTACAATACGTAAATCCTCCACGAGATACAATTCACATTTTATACAGGTTCATGCAACATATATGAAACCTTCACATAATAAAATAACAAAATCTGACCTCATAAGACATAAATAACTACTGTCAACATTTACTTGTTATCATTGTTACTTTATTGGCAATGCTCCTCCAGCACACTTCACTTGGTAAAATTTATAGCTTTCCATCATTCGAAAGAAATCTCCCTCGTGTCTTCACGAGGGAGACAACACAAACCATCGGAACACAAATGTATTCCAGGTTCAGTTATGATGACCATAACTTTAACAACGGACATACAGCTATCAAACCGCTGAACTTTCCACTCACACAAAATGTTCCAGGAAAATGTCACTGATTTCGAGCTTGTGGACAAGTTATGTCACGATGAAACACAGGGAAATTACGTTTTCCTGGGGATTTTTTTTTCTGAAGTAGTTTCTGTTTTTCTCAGGACTCACTTGCGAGACTGGAAAATACTACAACGTCTAGGGCTAGATGTCTGACAGGCCTGTGGTTCTACAGGATCAACAGAAGTCTGTTTGTATTTATCGCATGTTATGATTGTCAAGATTGGCAATGTCACATTACAATTCCTCTTAACAACGATGTGATACTTCGTTTTCCTAACCACTTTCTGAACGGTCTTCCGGTTCACTTACACTTTCATTTTTTCTTGCTGTACTTTCTATGCGCTTTTTTATTTTTCCTTCGAAGCTCCTATCTGTGCCCTTTTCAATGTTCTTTTTTGTTAAAATAGTTTTTGTGCCTATGTCAAAACCTCATTTGTCAAACGAACTGCGCCAGGTCTGGTCTATGGTAACCGACTGTTTTTAGACTTGCTCAAAGTTTCAGTTCTTTATTATTATTTTGATATAATTTCCTTTCAGCACCATGGTTGGCACAGTACTTCTCTTCCACAGCATGCTGACAGTTTCAGTCGTCTTGACCAATTTTATCTATAGCGATGGCTTCTCCTATTGAAATATAGGAATACTTCTTTGGTGATGGGCATAGAGGGATATAATATAACTATTGTCGGGTAACAAACATGGAAAATCCGGGTAGCGGATCTACCCTTTTTGTATACAAAGCCATATAGTTCTCGCCACCATCGCTCGCTTTCTGTTACTTGCAATAGCGACAGCACAGTACTTAATAACCATGCCCTGTTGCTGTGTCCTCATAGGCTTAGGTTCGAGCGGCAGTGACCTCTTAAGTGATCTGACCGCTACCAGATTGGCTCAAGACTAGCAGTCAATAGTTCAGCAAAACCAAACCTGTTCTAACTGTTCAATGAAACAAACGGCACTTTAAAGTTCACACAAAATGTAACAAACTTATTTCTTTAAAATATCTTTATACATAGGTAAACAGACTGAACGATACATTCGTGAATGTCATCCACAAGCATTTAAGGGAGTCTGGGCCAATGTTAGGAGAGACTGTCAGTCAAATACTCCACTGCCATGATTGTTCTTAAATAGATTCTCAGGAAATTAATTAACCTTTCAAGCAGGCACAAGACATGCTACCAGGAATTGCCGTAGGTGATCGCCCTTGTCATGGCGACCATTCCCTGCTCCAGAATCGAGAATCCAGCACACTGTGGAGATGGCGTTGAATCTTTCGCCAATGAGATCCATCTAGTTGAAGGTCCTCTCAGTCTGTACAATGTGGAGGCTTGCCCGTTAGCCTTATTATCGCGGCGGGGAGGGGGGGGGGGGGTTAATGCCCATCAACCTGTTGTCTCTAGGAGTGAGAGCGGGTGCGGCCAGTCTCCTTATAGCTGAGGTCATGTCAGAGGGAGCTCCTAGCCAATGCGTTCTTCATACTGACTCTAGAGCGGTAATTGTCAGCCTGTAGCAGGGTATGCCCAACGATAATGTCTACCTTCTGTCCACTATTCTCGGGCTAGCACAACGCATTCTCCATCAGGGTTGATGTATCATTCTAAACTGAGTCTCTCGCCACATTGGCATCCAGAGAAACGAAATCGCAGACCAACGGACCTTAGTAAGGGAACTCCCTCAAACGATATTAACATAAAATTAAGATGCAGAGACGAGGCTGTATATCATGTTGAGGTCTTTCAGCTCCACAACCAAGCCAAAACCTCCCCCTCAGCTAGGTAGTATGGTGACACCATAGGGCATGAGCCACTAATACTCTCGGCACGAAGAAGAGGGGCTGAAGTGATCATGCACATATTAAGACTAGGCTATCAATGAGCATGGTATTTTATTGATACCACTGAGCAAACTGATCGATGTTGTAAACATTATCAGGTGCTAAAAGCCACATTACTACACAATTTACATGAGTATAAACATGTAGTTTTTTTCTCCATCAAGGTCCCTAACTCCTGGTAAGACATGGAAATTATTTCCATTTTCCATGGGTTTAAGGTCAGGCACAAATGTCTTACCAATACTTGGGGACCTTGGTGGACAAAAAACTATATGTTTATACTCATGTAAACTATGTGGTAATGTGGCTTCTAGTACCTGATAACGTTTAGTTCATCAATCAGTTTGCTCAGTGGTATCAATAAAACAACATGCTCATGTAACCCGAGATGCGTAAATTACATCTCGTGTTGTGGAACTATACCCTTATATACATTTATATATAAAAATGTAAAATATATATACTTAACAAAGCATACTGATAATTTTGTTGAGCAAAAATCAGTATCTCATTGACTTCAGTTCCGGAAGGACTGTAAAGTTAAACTTCACTCAATGTCAAGCCATTGCTATCTGCTATTTAAAGCTTACACATCTGATCATCATTACTGAAAGTTGATGTGGTGGCTGGAATACCTCAGTCAGTCTGTTTATTTCCTAAACGACTCACACAAAATCAGTCACAATAAGTAATTTCTGCACAATCAAAATACTGTACATCTCTGTATGAGGTTGGCATTTGCCATATTCCCTTATTTTTTTTTTCTTATTTATTTATTTATTTTTTTTGCATGAAAATGCAGATGCAAGAAGCCATCTTGGTCCCTTTGGAACTACCCTCAGGACACTTCACCAGTTAGGATATGATATTAGGATGCCCAATACCTTGACTGTTTGTAGTATAATACAAAGTCACAGAGGTGCAGACATCTGCAAATTTTGTACAAATGACAATTAATTTCAGGGTGTTATTTTCTTATGCATCATCAACATCTAAAGAGTGGACTCTCTTTTGCTATAACACTAGTGCTATCAACTTTAGATACTCAATATGTGATCATTAAATATCACATGTATATTCTAACTGTTAACCCATTGAGGACAGGGGATAGATTTGCTTGCTCAATATCCAGGTGGGGTTCTATTTCAGAGCGAGGCAGCTTCATTGCAACATACCTTGACTTTTCCCACTCTCTTTCAGTCTCTCATTGTAAAACTAGAGCCTTTTTTGTGCTTTCTTTTTTGTGTGTTTTGTTGTATTGAGAGACTTATATGTGTCATATGACAGGCTCTATCAATGTTGCAGTTGACTAAAATTGTAGTATAGGGTCTGTATCAGCTCATCATTTTCTTTATACTCAATGTGATAGCAGTATTGAGGTTTTATGGGAGGACAAAAAGCAACTTTATATTTTTGTATTCATGTACTGTCAAGAATACAAATCATAAACCATCCACAATGAACATAACATGAAGAGGTAGGGAAGAGGAAGAAAACCTGTGCTTATGCCATAGTAAAAGGCATCCCTACTGGCACAGGGGCACATTGTAGACACTGGGCATAGTTTGAGTCCCCTTCCTCTTCTCGTTCTGCCTGTACACAGTGATCCAAATCCCCGAACTTCATGTATGTCATGACACCTGACGTCAGGCCAAAGCTCCTGCATCATGTATGTCATGACACCCATTCGCAATGGGTTAACAATGAGTTAACAGCCAGACAGTTCAACCATACACATCTCAAGTTAACATATTTGATAATAAATTATATTAATTTATGTATATGGGGGTTACTATACATACAGTAGGCTATACTGCACTACAAAAATACATAGTACCAAATAATTTGAACTGTAAAATCATAAGATTGAGCTCTTTGAAGCAAATCTATCTATTAGTATTACAAATATAAACAAATATTTTCTAAATTTATCTTTATTTTATGATTTTTTCATGCTACACTTCATAAAAAAATAATCATAGAAACAAAAAATATCCTACTAATTTTTCCTAACACTCATTGAATAAAGCACAAAGTGCAAAATGAAATATTGTAGTAATAATAACTTGAATACAATATTGTTATTCAGTACTTTTCTTTAAAAAAATATATTATTGGACCTTCTCATAATTAAATGCACTTCTTGTATACAGACCTATAATAATC
>BOPN01007675.1:35000-39681 GCA_017312705.2 Penaeus japonicus | reverse complement strand
ATATATGAAGTATAGTGTTGTATACAACACTATACTTAATATCATATATTGTATGCTGGTTAGGGCATACTACAAAATGCCACTAATGCATCCAATAATTGTTACAAATTACAAATACAACTAGACTGACTACATTTACCTCTTCTTGCTGCTTCATAACAGAAAGGCAATGGGTCAGGCTGGAGGTCATATTCCTTGCTGTTCCAGCAAGCAATGAGAATCTCTGGAATGATAACAGGCTAGCATAGATTAATCCATGATATACTCATGTTTTTAATCATGTTTTATTTTTCTGACAGAATAAATAATATGTAAAAAATAATAATAATAATAATAAAAAAACAATAAAAGATGATTTTCCTACACAATCAAAATATGTTAAACAAGATCAATCTTATCTATTGGCTTCATATATATATATATATATATATATATATATATATATATATATATATATATATATATATATATATATATATATATATTGCATAAATAAAAATAGTTTTGAAAGAATATATATTATCAAAATAGTTTGAAACTATAATTACACAAACAAAGACTTTTAAAATTATATGTTAAGTTACATTACTCATGGTAGAAAGATTGGTAATATCAATGTTGGTTTCTTAAATCAGTTGACTGCAAAAAAGATCTTTATCTACTGTATAAAGTCTGAGCCAGTATTTCAAAAAGGGATGGAAATTACTTTGACAAATTTAAGAACTCCGACAAAGATTGTCCCGGCCAATCTCCTGTGTGACTCATCCCATAGCTAAATTTCAAAATCAGTGCTATGTTGTAAATCTAACATTTACATCATAATACACCAAATGATCAGTGTAATAATTAAAAATAATGAATTTAAATTTGCAATGACTTTGATATATTTTATGACTATAATATAACACATTTAATATCTTTTATATGTAAACATGGCACATATCACATCCACCATTATGTCAGTTGTGAAGGCAACCAACACAAAAAATATTTTTTCAAAGAGAATATTACAGTAGAAAGAGAGGAAACATTGGAATTAGCATCTGCCATTAAGGCATGTGAGATACCTCCAGGCCTGTTTTATACTTTGTGAAAGTCATTGAGTTTCAAAGAAATTTCAATGATGATTTACAGAAAAAACTGTATCAAGCATTATCTATTTAGTTAATAACCATTTATATATAGTGGGCTTTGGCTGCTGAAGAGAATTAATCACTAAAACTTATGAGAGGGTTAGTATATCATCCTCATTCTTTCTATTCTATCATATATATTCCAATATCTAGTCATAGAATCTAAAAGTACAAATAACTCACAGGTAATGGTTTGCACAACCATTCATTCTTACCTTAATGACATCATGCACTCCACCTTGCTGTGAGTGATCTAAATCAAGTGAGGCCATGGTTGCCATTACTTCCTCCACTTGTTGCTCTAGAAGCTGTTGTTGTGCAGATGCTGTCTGCAAAGCATCCTTCCAACACAGAATGAAATTATTAGAACATACACATAAATATATCTTCAGTTACAAAAAAATAATCAGAATTCTTAATCCATTGCAAATGGGGATAGATTTGTATTTTTTGTGATTTATTGTATTAAGAGACTTATATGTGTCACATAACAGTAGTATACAGTCTATATAAGATCATTATTTTCTTTATACTCAGTGTGATGGAAATATTGCTGTTTTATGGGAGGATAAAAAGGAACTTCATTTTTTTCGTATTTGTGTACTGTTGTGAACAAATACAAGAAATATAATCATCTACAATGAAGATAATATGAAGAAATAGGGAGGCAGAAGGACACCTGTGCTTATGACTGTGAGTGCCACAGTACTCACAGTCATAGTAATTATAACTGCAACTGTCCTCATCACTCACTCATTACTCATAGTACAATAAAATAACACAGTGATCCAAAATCCCCCAATGTCATGTACATCATGATGCCTATTATCAGGCCAAAGCTCCTGTGTCATGTAAGTGATGACACCCGTCCGCAATAGGTTAACTCGTTCTTGCTGGGCCAAATATTTGCCTAATGCTGATCCAGCCATGAAGATAACAAGCACATGCAGCTTCTACGTGCAAGATCTTTCCTGGTGCGATGCTGCGGTACACCTCTGGTACACTTTTCACTCGCCCAATTCTACAGGATGCTGAGGCTTTTTTTCTTTTCTTTTTTGACAAGTCAAGTACAATGTATCTACACAAATTCAACTGTAAAAAGTATATACAAATGTAACTATATAAAACATGTATTTAGAGGGAGAGATCATACTGTGACGTCATCTGACCATAATGAAACACTCCCATGACGTGATAGCACGTCATTTGGCATGAGTAGGTTAACCCATTGTGTACAGGCATCATTACATACATGTCGGCACCGATTAGGCCTAAAAGAGTCAATGTGTACATGACAACATCGGGATCTGCTCACAGTTGAAGCGCGTACACAGTCATGAAGTATTATGGCTGTAACGGCATTAACTCCAGAGCTACAGGATTCCAAAGTCAGCATAAACCCGCATTTTATTATGGATTTATGGAAAAAATACTGTTAGAGCTAGTCTGCACTACCCAGAGGGTGGAGAAGACCCTTCCCTCGTCCCTCTCATTTCTAGCTGGTACTGCTAATGTCATAGACCACCCGCCCTGATGACCAGTTAGGTCGTTAGACGCCCCATCTGCAATGGGTTAATCAAGATCAGTACCAACTATTTTATAAAAACATTTCTGAATATTCTGGATCATCTAAGCCCTAAAGTCATGGTTCCACTAATGAGACTCAAGCCCTGGTCCCCAAGCCACCTACTTCTGCCTGGCCTTCCATACTGGTAACACTATAATTACACTACACAAGGCTGCCTTTAACATGGTGGTGAAATGGCTGTATAATAAAAATTTACAAATTCCTAAGACAATTAACTGACTTAGATCACTGCCCACACAAAAAATAGTAGGATCAGGGAAACTATATAGTTCTGATTCTCCTAATTCCCAAGACAGCATGCCCAAACCTGGACTAAAAATGATCAACTTGAGTCTGGTTTTAGAGGCAGACAAGGCTAGTGGATCCTCAGCATAACTGATTGACCTTTGGAGTGCATGCATACATACACTGTCCACTACTTAGGTACCAAGGAGTCAATTAATACCTCACCCAACCTATTTACCTCATTCCTTGAGTTTTCATGAAAAGTTTTTATTTTGATTATTATCATTAACCCATTGCAGACAGGGGATAGATTTGCTTACCCAGTCTCCAGGATGGGTTTTATTTCAGAGCGAGGCAGCTTAAAGCATCATAATTTGAATCTTCCCACTCTCTTTCAATCACTCATTATAAAACTAGAGCCATTTTTGGCTACAGTTGATTAAAATTATAGTATATGATCCATATCAGCTCATTATTTTCTTTATACACTACACTACACTACTATGATAGAAGTATTGCTGTTTTATGGGAGGGCAAAAAGAAATTTTATTTTTTCGCATTTGTGTGCTGTCATGAAAGAATACGAAACATACAACCACCTACAATGAAGATAACATGAAGAGGTAGGGAAGAGGAAGGAAACCTGTGCTTATGACTGTGAGTGCCACAGTAAAAGGCATCCCTATTGGCACAGGAGCACATTTTAGACACTAGGTATGGTTTGAGTCTACTTCCTCATCTTGTTCTGCCTGCACATCTTTCATCTCCAGTACTTTAAAGCAAGAGGTCGTAAACTTGCTGTGTGCCATCGCTCTCTAAAGATAGTGCTTGCTTGAGACTGTAGATGGGTGCCATTTTCAAGGCTCTCTCTCTTACTGGTGCTAGAAGAAAGTGGTGCCATCTAGGTTTTGGAAGTTAGGTTTGCTCAATATTACAGTAATTATAGTAATTACCACTGCAATTGCCATCATCACTCACTCCTTACTCATAGCACAATAAAATGATCCAAAATCCCTGATAGTCAGGTACGTCATGAAGCCCATTATCAGGCCAAAGCTCCTGTGTCATGAATGTCATGATACCTGTCCGCAATGGGTTAAGAAATAGGGCAAACAGGTAAGTTCAGGTCAGCTTACTATTCATCTCATTAGTGACTAAGTGCTTGTGATACAATCTATGTGTAGAGAAATAGGTAAAATCAAACCAAAATGGAGAGTGCATGTCCCTAATATCAATGTGTTAACCCGTTAATGACGGGCAACATGTTTTTTCATCATGATGCAGGAGCTCTTGCCTGACGATGGGTATCATGACGTTCGGGAGTTTTGAATCACTATGTTATTTTATTGTGCTATGAGTAATGGGAGAATGATGTTGACAATTGTAGTCATAATTATTATAACTGCTGTAATATTAAGCAAAATGAGTCAACTCAACATCCAAAACCTAGATGGCACCGCTTTCTTCTAGCACCAAAAGGAGAGAGAGCCTTGAATAGCACCCATCTATGGTCTCTAGCAAGCACTATCTCTATAGAGCGATGGCACGTAGCAAGTTCACGACCTCTTGCTCTAAAGTACCGCAGATGAAAGATATGCAGGCAGAACAAGAGGAGGAAGGTGACTCACACCATGCCCAATGCCTATAATGTGCTCCTGTGCCAATAGGGATGCCTTTTATTGTGGCATTCACTGTCAAAAGCACAAGTTTCCTTCTTATTCCCTACCTCTTCATA
>BOPN01007675.1:7500-20000 GCA_017312705.2 Penaeus japonicus | reverse complement strand
CGTCCCGATACACTCTATCTCTATATCACCAGTTGCCACCCCGACACAAATGAAGAGGATATAGAAGAAAATCTTTCAGTGATCAGATTGCAGAACATCTTAAGAATAGAACATATAAACACACAATCTCTCCTCGGACATTTTGAAGAAATTGTATTGTTATTAAAGGAGAGAAATGCAGACATACTCTGTGTTAGTGAAACATGGCTCCACCAGGAAATGATAAATAACTTTATCAAAATTCCAAATTATCGAGTTTATCGATATACTGCAGGGCGAGGAGAAGTATGCATATTTGTAAGGGATACCCTTAAGTAAAATATGATATTAACTATAACAGTTAATAATGCTGCCGTAGAAGATATCTGGGTTACCGTACAAAGCAACATACTTCCTTCCTTCATTATTGGTGCCGTCTACAGGCATCCCAATGAATCTTTTGAATATCTTGAAAAGGTTTTTAGAGAAATGTCCTTAAAAAAGAAATCATTTTTTATCTTAGGTGACTTAAATAACGATTTAAGTAAACCCAAAGCTAAGTTAGCTAAGTTAATCAAGAAAAATAAACTAGAACAAGTGATCAATAAACCTACAAGGATCACAGAAAACAACTCATCTATATCAGATGTAATAATAACAAATAGATTAGATATCATTCTCCATACAGACATCATTCCATGTCATGTTGCTGACCATGAACTTATTATGATGATGTTAAATATAAAAAAATCAAAGCGGTTACAAAACTGATCGTGACTTCAATCACTATGACCCTCAGCCATTATGCAAGCTAATTATATGTAAAGAACCAACTCTATTAGATATTTTATCAACAGACAATGTAGATACCCAGGTAAACATTCTTACAGGAGTGATAAAAAGCAGCATAGAAGCCTCTGCTCCCTATGTGACGAGAATCGTCAGACATCCCCCTGCTCCATGGATAAAAGACGACATCAAGAGAGCCATTGCCGATAGAAATAATTCCCAACAAGCGCTCAAAGGAAACAGATATGAGCCCGCCCTTCAGGTAATTTATAAAGTAGAAAAGAAAAATGTTAAATTATTCATTCAATAGACTAAATCATTTCAGAAATAAATTTGCTGAACATGAAAACATCTCTAGTAAAACATGGAAAATTGTTAAAACATTAGTGCCTAACAAACAACACACACATGATTACACGAATTCTACACATAACACTGACCATTTTACCCCATTGCCGACGGGGGATAGATTCGCTTACCTAGGTTCCAGGATGGGTTTTATTTCTGAGCGAGGCAGCTTCAGCAACATACCTTGATTTTTCCCACTCCCTTTTAGTCACTCCTTGTAGAGCTGGAGCCATTTTTGTGTTCTTGTGTGTGTGTGTGTTTTACTGTTTTTAGAGACTTATACCTGTCATATCACAAGCTCTATCCATTCTACAGTTAACTAAAATTGTAGTTCAGGGTTCATATCAATACATTTCTTTCCTTATACTCAGTGGGACAGAAGTATTGCTGTTTTAGGGGAGGACTAAAAGTAGCTTTAATTTCTCGTATTTCTGTGCTGTCACGAATGAACACGAAACTTATAACCATTTAATAACATGAAGAGGTAGGGAAGAGGAAAGAAACTTGTGCTTTTAACAGTGAGTGCCACAATAAAAGGCAATCCCTATTGGCACAGGGGCACATTGTAGGCACTGAGCATGGTTTGATTCACCTTCCCTCTATCATTCTGCCTGCACATCTTTCATCTGTGGTACTTTAGAGCAAGAGGTCAGGAACTTGCTATGAGGCATTGCTCTATAGAGATAGTGCTTGCTAGAGACCGTAGATGGGTGCCAGTCATGGCTCTCTCTCTCCTCTCGGTTTTGGATGTGAGTTGAAGCCCATTTTGCTTAATATTACAGCAGTTATAATAATGACTGTAATTGTCAACATCACTCACTCATTACTTATAGCACTATAAAATAACATAGTGATCCAAAATCCCCGAACATCATGATGCCCATCATCAGGCCAAAGCTCCTGTGTCATGTGTGACAAAGAAACTTGTCACCCGTCGTTAACGGATTAATAACTTCTTTGCACAAATTGGAAAACTATCTTATGAACATGCCTCCACATTACATCAAAACATAGATAGGGCAAGGCTCATAACCAATATTTTCAGACCACAACCAGTAAACGAAGAAACTGTTATCCTAATAATAAAACAACTCTGCAAAACAAATGCGGTGGGAGCAGACAGTATTGCTTTGTGCTTTATTAAGGATAGTCTACCTGTAGTCGCATTTTACATAACAATCATCATTAACACCTCTCTGGTTACTGGTGTTTTCCCGCCACTTTGGTAACATGGAATTGTAACACCAATTTTCAAGTCTGGGGATATAGACGACATGAATAATTACCGCCTTATTACAATACTCCCAGTACTATCTAAGGTTCTTGAAAAAGTAGTAGCAAATCAATTGATAAATTTCCTGAAACCAGTAACTTATTATCTAAAACTCAACATGGCTATCCACTAAAACAATGTTTTACAGATTACTGACCAAATTTATAATAACATGGATAACAATAAGGTAAATTTGCTAATTTTGTGCAATCTTTCTAAAGCTTTTGACAGTGTCAACCACAAAATTCTTCATAACAAATTAAGAAACCATAGAATTGGTACCCATTGGTTTGATAGCTATCTAAATACAAGAACCCAATTGGTAAAAATTAATGAGAATATATCATCACAACAACCAGTCTATTTCGGTGTTCCACAAGGATCTATATTAACCCTTTCCCGACGGGGCACACGCTACGCGAAAACCCCTAAGCCGGACGATTGCAATATTGCATTGAAATCGTCACACTGGCATGACACTCCGGCATCGGGAGTTTAGCTGTGTCACACGAGCGTGACGCACCATCGTCATAGGGCTAAGTCAATTCCTATTCCCAATTTTCATTAATGATTTATCAACCATAGTCCATAACTGCCATCTAATACAATACGCTGATGATTATCAATTTCTCCATAGTGACTCAGTGAAAAACTTAGATGCATTGACAACAAACACTCAAGACACTCTTGTTCAAGGAAAACAATATTTTGACATCAATGGCCTTAAAATAAATCCACAAAAAATGCAATGTTCAATAAAATAAAACTAAAAAAGCATTAATGTAACATGTTTTTTGACTAAAATAACTCATCTGAACTTAGCATTATTTTTATGTGCCTTTACATTGTAGACGCAATCATGAAAATCTTAAGAATAGGGTGGGTGATAATTGCTCTGAGAGGATCAGTGTGGCCCTGTGCAGAGAGAAAACACCCCAGCACAAAGCATCGCGCACTTGATATCTTCCCAGCATTAGAGGGAGTAGGTGAAAATACGTCCCGGCGTGAATGGGTTAATATATCTTATTCATATAAAAAATCAAATCCCTACAGAAACATTGACAACAAACACTCAAGACACTCTTGTTCAAGGAAAACAATATTTTGACATCAATGGCCTTAAAATAAATCCACAAAAAATGCAATGTATATTCATAGGTATTCAGCAAAATTTAGCTAAAATTGTTCAATAAAATAAAACTAAAAAAGCATTAAGGTAACATGTTTTTTGACTAAAATAACTCATCTGAACTTAGCATTATTTTTATGTGCCTTTACATTGTAGACGCAATCATGAAAATCTTAAGAATAGGGTGGGTGATAATTGCTCTGAGAGGATCAGTGTGGCCCTGTGCAGAGAGAAAACATCCCAGCACAAAGCATTGCGCACTTGATATCTTCCCAGCATTAGAGGGAGTAGGCGAAAATACATCCTGGCGTGAATGGATTAATATATCTTATTCATATAAAAAATCAAATCCCTACAGAAACAAGAATCACGGTTGTACAAACTCTAGCTCTGAGCATCATTAATTATTGCTTAAATGTTTCGGGCTCTACTAACAAAACCCTAATGCAGAAAATACAAAGACTACAAAACTTTGTTGCAAGAGTTGCATTAGGTAATGTTAGTAAGTTCGATCACATCACCTCACATATTATTCAAATAAAATGTTTAAAAGTCCAAGCCAAATGCAGTTATGATACATGTGTTTTCATTCATAAAATCATTAATGGGAATTATCCATAATGGATCCTGCCCTTACAAACTATAGGGAACACATCAGGTGTTCGAACATGGCAAGTAAATTCTCTTAATGTCAAGAGATCACAGACAGAAATAGGGACACGACAAATGCTAATACCAGGACCCCTGACCTGGAACCAACTACTTCATAATGTCAAAGACATCACTAACCTCAATAAATTTTTTAAAAAATTAAAAGAACATTTCCTAAATTGTCAATTGTGACATTGTATCAAACAAATATATTGTATACCAATCATTTTTGCAACAAATGATATATGTATTCAGAATAACCATTGTAATTTTGGAATAAAGTTTTTGAATTTGAATTTGATAAAGCCGTCTGAACAGCTTAGAGGGTGGCCAGCACTGAACAGCACTGGTGCCTGAGTACTTCATTGGATTCCTGAAACTGAATATAAAGTTCGGGTCCTTCAAATTTGCAGGTCAGGAGTGTTGACAGGTTAACTAAGCAAGGTTCTGGCCTACTTCTTTATGTAAACATTAGGAAAGGACCTTTACAAGAAAATAGTTGACAGACATTTGTCTTGGCTACACTATGTAAATATCGTCCTTGTAATCATCCCCATGAGATCGTGTTTACATCAAACACTGACGCGACTAGAGAGGAAGAGGAATGCCAGAAGCTACCCTTCCACGACACCATGATCCATTGGGGTATAGCGACTTACGTTTTTCAGTGTACAAAATGCCAACATAAGGATAAGGAGAAGGAGAAGCTGGATTTGTGAAGCAGATGCTTCGCCGGGCTTATGTGCACTGAGACAAGCCCGCCTGTGTTAACGTGTGCTGACTCATGTGAGAATGTGCCAAATAATGTTGACTCGATCCAAGCTTGGTCCTTACCCACCGTGCTGACAAGACATGGTGGTGACCACTAGGTGACAGTGGAAACTCACGAGCCTGGTCAGGACTCGATCTGTCAACCACGGAGATGTGAGGTCAGCACGCTATCCATTGCACTATCCTAGCAGCTGATGCCATCAAATAAAGATGATTTCATCCACTAATACTAACATTAAATCGAGATTCGTCATAGGTTTCTTCCTCAGGGCTCTGAGGATTTGCACTCCAGAATTCCTAGAAGAGGAGGTAAAGTAAATCATTGAAGCTTTTATGAAATACAAGTATCCCAGGAGATTATTTCTGAATCTCCAAAAGAAGGCTGAGTTCATTATAATGAAGTCAGAAATTGAACCCTCCTCCCCTTCTGAGTTTTTAGTGTTGACTCAGTGCAACATCTCTGAGGTGGCTAATAAACATTTTGGAAACACCATCAAGATTCTTCTTCTGGTACAAAAACAGGTGACCTAATACAAGACAGAGAGCTGCCCACTAAAAATCCTAACAGTGCCTTATACTTCATACCATGCAGCAGATATATGGATATACAGATATAAAGAGTACTATGGTGAAACAGGATGTATTTTCAGCTTCAGAATTTATTATGTGGATAATGAGCGACAGGGGTATCAAGTGATTTGTTAGCTCTTTGCTAGCATATATATGTTCCTACAAGCTTGTTGCAATATGTAATTCTGAGGAAGAAATAATTTGAAATTCGTTACGGAAATTATTCAGTCTCATTGATATATTTTCTAGATATATATATTACCCTTAATTGCAGGCATATTTCATGCCAAACTCGACAAGGAGGTGCAGCCTACTGAAAACACTGCTTGCTAATTATAGCACTCATGATTGCACTGTATTACAATTCCATATACATTTTTTCTGGTGGAGCTCTATTAGAATTATAAGCAGCATTTCTCATAAGTTAAATCTCTGAAAACAATTAAAAATACATATTTACTTGGGCATCACGGGGGAGATCTGATGGACGCAGTCCCTCACCATTGATGGTAGATACACTAGCCCCATGCTCCAAAAGTAATAAGACTACATCCTGCAAAAGAATAGATAAAATCATGGAAAACAGGTTTCACAAAATAAAATATTAAATTCATATGTATTTAACCTATAATATAAAATATAAGTTTTTAAACACAAAACAAATACATCATAAGAATTTCAATTTATAAGCTGGCAATGTATTAACTTCATTGTAAGCATAAAAAATATGGAATATTTAATGAAATGTACATATCTCTACATGCCTTGATTGTCTCTTTTTTCTTGAAAAGGCATCTCCTAATAACTTTTCCTTTGGGGAGGTACTGATGCCTATAAAATACATATCTTGCTAATGTAATCTAACACCGAAAATTATTATATGTGAGTCTTATACAATAAAATTGTTGCTGTAGTATTACACTTTATTAGAATTGTTTTCCTTGAATTAGGAGGCAAATGTTCAGTTTAAAGTAACACAGAATAACAAAGAAATAAATCATATGAATAAGAAATTATAAGTGGTGTTGGTAGTATTTGTATATTCTAAATCAGACTAAAATACAAAGCAATAATACATCCCATTCACTTAGTAACTTGTACATGAAAGATTTCTTTTTTTACAAATTGTCATCACTAATTATATTTAGGAATTATTACAGAAAATAACGATTATTCAGAGTTTGAATGTGGTGGCGCAAAATAATGTTTTTATGTGCAAAATTGGAAATACATGACTGTTTAGTTTATGTTATATGCAGATAAAAGGCATATATGATACAAAATTAAGTATTAGGCAAATGAGAATTCATTTTATGACCAAAGTGACTTAATAAAATTATTAATAATTTACCTCTCTATTGGTTAATGCTGCTTTGTGTAATGGAGTGTCACCAGCATCATTCAATTCATCCAAGGCAGCTCCATGCTGCAGCAAAACTTCCACACAGTTACGATGGCCAAAGTAACTTGCAAGATGCAGAGGGGTCCATCCTTGGTTACTTTTACTTTTGCCTTTTCATGGAAAAATATACATATTAATATATCTAAATATACAATTTTCATTCCCATTTATTTTTGTAAGTTAAGACTAATCCATAAATTTTAACATTCTTAGCCAAACTCCAAGTCTAGCTTCACTTTCAGGAATAGATTTGACTCTTATTGGACAATATTATTCTTACATACATACATATAAACAAATATATATATACATATATATTATATATATATATATATATATATATATATATATATATATATATATATATATACACATATATATACATATATGTATATATACATATACACGAGACACGAGACACGAGACACGAGACACGAGACACGAGACACGAGACACGAGACACGAGACACGAGACACGAGACACGAGACACGAGACACGAGACACGAGACACGAGACACGAGACACGAGACACGAGACACGAGACACGAGACACGAGACACGAGACACGAGACACGAGACACGAGACACGAGACACGAGACACGAGACACGAGACACGAGACACGAGACACGAGACACGAGACACGAGACACGAGACACGAGACACGAGACACGAGACACGAGACACGAGACACGAGACACGAGACACGAGACACGAGACACGAGACACGAGACACGAGACACGAGACACGAGACACGAGACACGAGACACGAGACACGAGACACGAGACACGAGACACGAGACACGAGACACGAGACACGAGACACGAGACACGAGACACGAGACACGAGACACGAGACACGAGACACGAGACACGAGACACGAGACACGAGACACGAGACACGAGACACGAGACACGAGACACGAGACACGAGACACGAGACACGAGACACGAGACACGAGACACGAGACACGAGACACGAGACACGAGACACGAGACACGAGACACGAGACACGAGACACGAGACACGAGACACGAGACACGAGACACGAGACACGAGACACGAGACACGAGACACGAGACACGAGACACGAGACACGAGACACGAGACACGAGACACGAGACACGAGACACGAGACACGAGACACGAGACACGAGACACGAGACACGAGACACGAGACACGAGACACGAGACACGAGACACGAGACACGAGACACGAGACACGAGACACGAGACACGAGACACGAGACACGAGACACGAGACACGAGACACGAGACACGAGACACGAGACACGAGACACGAGACACGAGACACGAGACACGAGACACGAGACACGAGACACGAGACACGAGACACGAGACACGAGACACGAGACACGAGACACGAGACACGAGACACGAGACACGAGACACGAGACACGAGACACGAGACACGAGACACGAGACACGAGACACGAGACACGAGACACGAGACACGAGACACGAGACACGAGACACGAGACACGAGACACGAGACACGAGACACGAGACACGAGACACGAGACACGAGACACGAGACACGAGACACGAGACACGAGACACGAGACACGAGACACGAGACACGAGACACGAGACACGAGACACGAGACACGAGACACGAGACACGAGACACGAGACACGAGACACGAGACACGAGACACGAGACACGAGACACGAGACACGAGACAAGAGACAAGAGACAAGAGACAAGAGACAAGAGACAAGAGACAAGAGACAAGAGACAAGAGACAAGAGACAAGAGACAAGAGATAAGAGATAAGAGATAAGAGATAAGAGATAAGAGATGAGAGATGAGAGATGAGAGATGAGAGAGGAGAGAGGAGAGAGGGAGAGAGAGAGAGAGGGAGAGAGGGAGGGAGGGTGGGAGAGGGAGGGAGGGTGGGAGAGGGAGGGAGGGAGGGTGGGAGAGGGAGGGAGGGAGGGTGAGGGTGGGAGGGAGGGTGAGGGAGAGAGGGAGGGAGGGAGGGAGGGAGGGAGGGAGGGAGGGAGGGAGGGAGGAAGGGAGGGAGGGAGGGAGGGAGGAAGGGAGGAAGGGAGGGAAGCAGGGAGGGAGGGAGGCCCTCTGAGTACTGGTGTTGGACTAGTAAGAAGGGACAAAATCCTAGTGAGAAATGGAAGGCCTGAAGGCATTCTTTGAACCATTTAAGATTCATTAATGATAATCAGATCTGTCAGCTTAACTAGCAGAGAGAAATGGCAGGACCTTTGATTCATTAAATACACAAATCTCATCAAACCGGACTGAACTAAGTTTTTTCCCTGACAAACCATTATAAGAGAATTAGCACAAAAAAGTAATTGCATGAGTATTATGACCACCTTGGGGCAAGACTGGAAGGAGAGAGGTCTGTTTGTAGTGGAGGTAGATTAGTTCTGACTATGATTCTGAAGTTGGCTCACAAGGACAGCAGGGAATTGGCACTATCTTTAACCGATAACTTGGGAATATTCAACCATGATTTCCAGTAAAGGGATAAGTACAACCTATACAAAAGCATTCTATATTGCTCATTCAATGTCCTCATTCGGCTCTGGTCATCCCATACATATACCTTCCTCTTCTTTTGTCTCAGTCCTCAGCTGTAGTTACCTCTGTACCCACAACATCTTCCTATCCTTGCTGTCTGTATCTCCATGCTCTTTTCAATATAAGTATTTTTGCAAGCAGTGTCTTTCCAATTGCATCTGGGGCATTTTGGTTAGCTGCTCTGACAAGCTCCTTGGGAAACATCTTACCAACAAGTAAAAAGTAAGAAAAAACAAAAATTACCAAATAGACTGGAAATAGATAAGAAATTTTTGTGCATAAGATACTATTCACTCACCATGACAGGCAAAACTGGTGTTGAAAGTGATAATGTTTGTGGGCAACCCAGATATTATCCCCCACAAATAATTATAATCATATTATCTTTTTGCCTAAAAGACATGAAGCTGAACTCTACTCCTTTATCAATGGGTATAAATAATGACACTCCATACACCTTAACCCATTGCAGACGGGGTTAAATTTGCTTGCCCAGCCTCCAGGATAGGTTTTATTTTAGAGAGAGACCGCTTGAAGCAATATAATTTGAATCATCCCACTCTCTTTCAGTCATTCATTATAAAACTAGAGTGGTTTTTGTGTTTTATTTTTTTGTGTTTTATTGAGTTTAGAGACTTATATGTGCCATATCTATCAGTGCTGCAGTTGACTAAAATTGTAGTATATTATCCATATTAGCTCATTATTTTCTTTATACTCAATGTGATAGAAGTATTGCTGTTTTATGGGAGGACAAAAGGCAACTTTATTTTTTCGTATTTTTGTGCTGTCATGAATGAATACGAAACATATAACCACCTACAATAAAGATAACAAGAAGAGGAGGGGAAGAGGAATGAAACCTGTGCTTGTGACTGTGAGTGCCACAGTGAAAGGCATCCATATTGGCACAGGAGCACATTTTAGACACTGGGTATGGATTGAGTCACCTTCCTCTTCTCGTTCTGCCTGCACATCCTTCATCGGCGGTACTCTAGAGCAAGAGTTTGTCAACTTTGTGTGTGCCATCGCTCTATAGAGACAGTGCTTGCTAGAGACCGTGGATGAGTGCCATTCAAGGCTCTCTCTCCTGCTGGTGCTAGGAAAAACTGGTGCCATCTAGGTTTTGGACGTTAAGCAAGCACGATATTACAGTAATTATAGTAATTATGACTGCAGTAGCCATCATCACTTATTCGTTATGTACGTCAGGACACCCGTCGTCAGGCCAAAGCTCCTACGTCATGTATGTCATGACACCCGTCCGCAATGGGTTAATGGCTACATATATCCAACAACCACAGTCAATCTACTAATAAGAAAAAATTGAACTAAAATCATGTAAAATGATAGAGGTTAAACATCTACCAAGAGCATTAACAAACTAAAAGAGCAGAATAAGTCAATTCTAACAGTCAGAAAAACAAAACTCCTAAGAAAATAGAATGAAATGAGGGCTGATCACCTATAAGATATATGACAGATAATAAATAGATTTGCACCGCAGTTATCACTGTCCCTGACAAATCGATGGGACAGTCACATTTACGGGGGATAAAAATGGAAAAGAAGGCCTAAGTATGTAGGCTATGTGTAAGTTCTTGCAAGCTGGAAGATTGCCAGTCACCACAAGTCCATCAGTCTGTAATTATCCTCCCTTGTTACGATAGAGGGATACACATATCTCTAGCAGTGAAACTAGCAATGACACCTTGGTAGTTTACTCTTTATTAACCCACTGCGTACGGGTGTCATGACATACATGACGTAGGAGCTTTGGCCTGACGACGGGCGTCATGACGTACATGGCGTTCGGGGATTTTGGAATACTATGCTATTTTATTGTGCTATGAAAAAGGAATGAGTGATGATGGCTACTGCAGTCATAATTACTATAATTACCGTAATACCGTGCTAGCTTAACGTCCAAAACCTAGATGGCACCACTTTTTCCTAGCACCAGCAGGAGAGAGAGCCTTGAATGGCACCCATCCACGGTCTCTAGCAAGCACTGTCTCTATAGAGCGATGGCACACACTAAGTTGATGAACCCTTGCTCAAAACTACCGCCGATGAAGGATGTGCAGGCAGAACGAGAAGAGGAAGGTGACTCAATCCATACCCAGTGTTTAAAATGTGCTCCTGTGCCAATATGGATGCCTTTCATTGTGGCACTCACAGTCACAAGCACAGGCTCTTACCCTCTTCTACCTCTTCTTGTTATCTTTATTGTAGGGGGTTATATGTTTCATATTCGTTCATGACAGCACAAAAATACGAAAAAAATATAGTTGCCTTTTGTCCTCCCATAAAACAGCAATACTTCTATCACACTGAGTATAAAGAAAATAATGAGCTAATATGGATAATATACTACAATTTTAGTCTACTGCAGCACTGGTAGAGCCTGTCATATGGCATATATAAGTCTCTAAACTCAATAAAACACACAAAAAAACAAAACACAAAAAACGCTCTAGTTTTTCAATGAATGACTGAAAGAGAGTGGGAATGTTCAAATTATAATGCTTCAAGCAGTCTCTCTTTAAAATAAAACTTATCCCGGAGGCTGGGCAAGCATATTTATCCCCGTCTGCAATGGGTTAAGATCACCAAACACAAAGCCGATCAGAATTAACAGTTACTTTTACATAACCTACTATCATATCCTTCGGAACACAACAATCTATGAAAATACTGCAACTCAAGCCCTTGTAAAATCTAGTGAAGTGTAAATATTCATAGAACAGCACTATTCTAGCTTGAGAAGCATTTCTGGGGGTATGTGGATCACCATGAGCCATTGCTGCAGAAAGAGGTCTACTCATGGCAAAGGCAGACTCTTTCCGACTTGCTCTCCATCAACCTCTGGAGAAGTAAGTTCGCAGTGTCAGCAAGAAATAAGGTGCTATTTTCAACCGCCCACCTGGATATATTTAAGCAGGCTAATGAGCATGAAGCAACAAGTATTGGTACATTATAAATAGATAGAGGGAGGAAGTGGGAGGAAGAATGGATGG
>BOPN01007674.1:47500-50000 GCA_017312705.2 Penaeus japonicus | reverse complement strand
CCATTTCTGTTCTTCTTCTCTTTATTCTAATTTTGTTCTTGTTTTTGTTCTCCGTCTTGTTCTTCTTCTCCTTCTTGTTTTTCTTTTTATTCTTGTTCTTCTTCATGTTCATATTTTTGAACTTTTTCTTTTCTTCTTTTTCTCTCTCTCTTTCTCTTTCTCGAAGATAAATAAGAAGAGGAATTAGGAAATATTAAAAGAAAGGAAAAAATAAGCAAAGAAAAAAATATTATGGTAATGACAATGATTCTATTAATGATAATGAACATGATGATAATAACATAATAGTCCAATTGCAATAATTATGATAGGGACAATGATAACAACAATAATGATGTTGATAATGGTGATAACAAGAACAATAATAACAACAATATTAATAACGATAATTATAGTGATGATAATTATAATAATGATAATGATGATATCAAACATTATGCTTATCAAAATCTTAATAATGATGATGATGATAATGAAGATAATGATACTAGTAGTAGTGATGATCATAGAGATAATGATAATACCGATTTAATAATGATAATGATGATAATAATGATGATAGTAATAATAATACTAAAAATGATGATAGCAATGACATTAATCATGATTACAGTAATACTGACAACAACGATAATAATGATAATGATGATAATTATAGCAGCAATATTAGAATATTAATAGTGAATAATAATAATAATAATAATAATAATCACAATACCAATAAAATAAAATAAGAAAATATAAATAAAAGTAAAATAAAACAAACAAACAAAAGCAAACCCCAAAAAGGAACAAAAAGAACAAAGCACAAAAGAGAGAACAATCAAGAACTCCTTTTTAAGAACAACTATCATTGTTCTGAAGGAATAAAGATCACTAGTGCATGACGAACAAAATCCGAGCACCCACTCTATCACGGGAGGGGGGAGGGGGGGGGGGGGGCATAGGCCTAGGGTGTGTGTGTGTGAAGGCCTATCGATTACTCTTGGCGTCAGCGAAGGAAATTTTCTGAAAAGGAGAGACATGGGGGGGGGTGGAGGGAAGGGGGGAGGGGGGGGGGGGAGGAAAGGGGTATATAAATTTGATGGATAGAGATAGATAGATGGATAGGTAGGTAGATGTATAGGTAGATGAAGATAGATGGAGGTAAATAGATGGATAGGTAGGTATAAGTAGATGTAGGTATATATAGGTAGATAGATAGATATATAGTTATATAGGTAGATACATAGATATAGATAAATGGATGGATGGGTGGATATGGGTAGGCAGGTAGATATATAGATAAATATATATTTATAGATAGAAAGAGAGATATGTAGGTAGATAGATAGATATATAGTTAGAGAGATGGATAGGCAGATAGCTAGGTAAATTGATGGATGAATAGGTAGATAGACAGAAAGAAATAAAGAAATACACACATACAGATAGATATATATTGTTTGATTGATTGATAGAGAAATATATAGATATAGATACATATATATTTATACGATAATGAATGTTCTAGGTTAGGTAACGATAATTTCTGAAAGGAAGTTGAAATTTTGATAAATAAGTGTTTAGGTGAGCTATCGAAAGGGGGGGGTTATATTTAATTGTTATTATTATCACTATGTACTTTTTAGTCAATTGTTGTTATCTATTTGTTATTCTGTTTTGTCTTGTTATTGTTTTCTTTGTTTTTATTTTATATTTTTTTGATGATGGGTTGATGTAGAAGAATTAGATTTTTCTTATTTTGTGAAAGGGAAGGAAATATTGATTACTGATTTCGAAATTTCGAATTATAGAAAAGTCGATTATAGATATATCCTCTCTCTATCTATCTATTCATTTGAACATTTTTGTACTTTTAGTCAAAAAGATGTTTTCGGGCATGTATCTTTTTTTTCAAATAGAAGCTCGGTGCAGATTGTAAATTGCATTTGCAAGCAAGCAACACTCATTCAACATTGTGCAGTATAAGAACTTGCATCGGGGATCTAGCTGAGAGGAAAGCTTTTCTTGCATATTGGCTTAAGTATGAATGCGTGTGTGTGTGTGTGCGTGCGTGTGCGTGTGCGTATGTGTGTTAGTGTCAGTATGCGTATGTATGTTTGCACATCCAGGTGAGTAGGTCTTACCATGCGTACACATAACATAGTAGAAATATACATCAATTATGAATGTAACCAATAACTTAAATCATATATAACCCCATACCATCATAAACTAACTCAAACGACACACAATGAACACAAACGCCTTTTTTCCGTGATCTTCCAAAACTGTTCATTCGCGAAAGTTCATGTCGGAGAACGACCCCCCCCCCCCTACCCACCCCAGTTCTCCAAACCTGTTCAATGGAGAAGTGTCCCGACATTCTTGAACACGAAAACGAACCTATGAGACATAAAAGTGATTTTGAACAACACGAAGATCTGAAAGTGAATTGCAAGACTTTTAAAAGCAATTTACTCCTTGCATGAAAGCGACTGCGAAACACATATATATA
>BOPN01007674.1:35000-37500 GCA_017312705.2 Penaeus japonicus | reverse complement strand
TAGTATGAATGAAGAACTTGGTTTATAGTACGAGTCTCTATAGTGGACATGGACTCTCTCCAGGTTGTGCGATCCTCTCAAGAGATATTGTGTGAGATCCTTGTCTATTTTCCAGCTTCTATCCTTACAATGACATGAGTGAAATCCTTTCAAATAGCACATGGGTACCATTGTTAATTCCTTCAAATGTGGAAATGCTAAGGATTGCCGAGGAGGCAGAGTAAGATTTCCATCGGCATTGATCATGGAGAATGAAATATCGAGAACTTCGAGGTTGGGGCAATTGTGGGCCAATTGTGAAATGTGTGTATAGTTAATATCATAAACATGTTTTAATTTCAAGACCTTTAGGTTATGAAGAGGGATACTAGACAACCTGGGAAAAATACCATAACCACATCTATCCATATCTAGTATTTCCAGATTCGGGAGAGCTGTTGATACCATGTCCATATTAAAAGGGGGTTGTGTCAGTTTGAGAGTTCGGGTGGCCGGACAAATCTTACTCAACTGAACAAGATCATACGCGGTCAAATTTACCTCATGATCTCGATCATAAAAAACATCATCTCGGAGAATGAGATGTTCAAGTCCGAGCGTTCCAGAGATTTTCTTATTCGGGTCTAGTATGGCCGATTTCAAATCTTTATGAAATAAACACTTGAGGTTCTTCAACTCTATCAGGAGCTTTTGCAAGCCATCGACATTTTCTACTGTTGTGGTTGGGCTTATGTCATACAACCAGAGTGAGACGAGGTTACGACACTTTACCAAATCTTCAATTCTCGACTCTGTATTTTTAAGAGTTTCTCCATTATAGGCCAAGTGAAACTCTCTCAATTTGGGACAGTATCGAGAAACAAGTTCTATGACAAAGTTAGAGGAACACTTTTCAAATCGCGATAATGAGATGGGTAAAATTTTCAAAGATGTTAAGTGAATAAAATTTTTAAACATATCGCGAAAGTTGAACATTCCCGTAATTGATAGTGGAATTGCACATAATGATAACTTTTTAAATTTTAGCTCCTCTGATTTTGAGCACTCGACCCATTTTTTGTATAAAAATTCTGCCCATATATAGCTTAAACTACTTCTTATAAAAATCCATTTATCAGAAAATGTACTTAATCTATAAAATGGAATAATGTCAAGAAGAATAGCATATCGTATATTGTATTCACCAGGTATAGAACAAAAGTTCTTCAATTCTATACAAAAAATTTTCATTACCAGTTCGACATATTCATCGATTAACGGTAAGGGGATGTCCATAAGTAAGGTTCGTACCTCAGAAATCATTGATTTAGTATTTTCATGAAATTCAATATCATTTACGAACATTGGATAGATTTTCCTAAAACGGCTTTCTTCACATTCTATTGCAGAAACAGTTTGCAATGTATGTTTTACTATAGAGGAAAGAGCAGCAGATTTTAGAGTAGTGGGATTCATCTTGCTTCCGAGTCTTTCCAGGATATATATATATATATATATATATATATATATAACAAGATTGCAGGTAGACAAGACAATGAAAAAGAAATATTAAACACGCACACACACTCACAGAGGAAAGCACACATAAGACAAAGCCGATAAAGGAAGGAGAGAGAAAAAGACATACCAAAAATCATAAGAAAGTTTAAGAGAGAAAAAACAAGGTAGCAAGATGCACCTGTAAGACAACCTCGTCATCGCACTCGACACTCAAGACACATATATTAAAAATCTTCCCTAAGGCTTCCTCCCACCTCTACCCCCCCCCCCTCCATTCAGCCACAACCCATGCTACCAACTCCCTTACTCCCCTCCTTCACCTCCCACCTTTACCCCACCTCCTATCACCCCCTTTGCCTCCCCCATACCCCCATACCCCTATACTACCAACCCTTCACCTCCCCTCCCCCTCCCACTCCACCTCATTCCTTCCATGCAGTCAATCCTTGCAACTCTCCCCCTTCCTCCCACCCCCTCCATCCTCCGTACCCCATATATCTCATATCCCCAATCACCCATATTGCCTACCCTCCCCCCCCTAAATACTTCCCCAATTCCTCTCCCAATGCACCGCCCCCCCTCCACCGGTACACACCTCCCCCCATCCGCCTTACCCCATTAACTTCCCCTTCCCCCTCCCCCCATCTCTAGTGCATTTCACCGTCCCTTTAAGCCAGTGAGCGCAACCAGCATCGCCTGAAGCTAGAAATTTCTGCTCTAGTGGATGTGGGGATGTTAGATTAAGAGGGGGAGAAGGAAGAGGGGGAAGAGGGGGAAGAGGAAGAGTGGGAATAGGAGGAGGAAGAAAAGGTGGAGGGTGAGGAAGAGTAGGGGGGGGGGAAGAAGAGGTGGAGGGGGAGGAGGAGGTAGAAAGGAAAAGGAAGAGGGTGACAAACAGAAAAAAGTAGGAGGAGGAGGAAGAAGAGGAATGAAGAGAAGGTAGATGAGATGGAAGAAGACGAGAAGAAGAAAGACTGGTGAGAAGGAGAAAGGAGAAGGA
>BOPN01007674.1:17500-22500 GCA_017312705.2 Penaeus japonicus | reverse complement strand
GAGGCGTGTGGTGAGGGTAGAGGAGGGAGGTTGTGGTATGCAGGGTGTGAACGTGACATGCGTTCTCGTTCGAAGTTGCACGGAGTTGCACGGAAACCAACGATTCCTGTAGGTCTGCTTAGGTGTTATATCTAGTCTTGGGATGAGAAAGACAGAGATAGATGAATATATATATATATATATATATATATATATATATAATATATATATATATATATAAATATATATATATATATATATATATATATATATATATATATATATATATATATGTAGGTATATATATATATATATATATATATATATATATATATATATATATATATATATATATATATATATATAGAGAGAGAGAGAGAGAGAGAGAGAGAGAGAGAGAGAGAGAGAGAGAGATGAAGAGGGAAAGAGAGAAAAAAGACGAAAAATAGAAAGAGACAGAATAAGAAAAAAAATAAACATACGAAGAAAAGTAAAGAAAAACAAACCATCAATTCATTCATCTATCAAGGGCAAAGGGGTTCAAAATGATTTAAAAATAAATGAAAGGGTTATAGGGAATAGATGATACTAAACCATGCAAATCAGACAGAGGTTATGATCCTATTTAAATAGATTTAGATATATTGGTGGTCATAATAGCAATGTCAGCTGTATTGATGATTGCAATCCTAGCAAATGCAGAAGTAACAGTAGTAGTAGTAGTAGTAGCAGCAGCAGCAGTAATACGGTAGTAATAGCCATGAGTAGTAAAAAAATGGTAGCAGGAATATTTATAAATAGTTGTAGTAATAATCGTAGAGAAGGAAAAGAATAGGAATAAGAAACGAGGATTAGAACAAGATTGATAACAAGAATGCGAATAAGAATGAGAATTACAGTAAAGATAACAGTAAGAATTAGAGTAGGAACATAGAATTTGACTAAGACTAAGAATATGATGCCGAAAAAAATCATGCATTTAAATTTTACTTTATTACAACTGCATGTCATTATGCATTCAGAGGATGGGTTCCTTGGAAATTGGACTTGTTCGACCTGCAATTAGGTATTTCTGCACTGACAAAGGTATTCGCAGTATGTCGTCACAATTAAGCAAAAGTTAAGCACACACGCACATACAGAGAGAGAGAGAGAAGAGAAAGGAAGGGAAGGAAAAGGAAGAGAAGAGAGATAGAGAGAGATAGATAGATAGATAGATAGAGAGAGAGAGAGAGAGAAAGACACACACACACACACACACACACACACACACACACACACACACACACACACACACACACAGAAAGAGAGAGAATGAAAAAAAAAATCACACCTGCCTATATAAGTGAGTGAAATTCAGAACATACCACGGGGCTTCCGGTATGCTTTGTCATGACGTACGCGAGCACACAGGTTTAAAATACATACAACACGGCGCTTCAAAAAAAAAAAAAAAAAAAAAAAAAAAAAAAAAAAAAAAATATATATATATATATACATATATATATATATATATATATATATATATATATATATATATATATACGTATATATATATATTTATATATATATATACATATTTAACAGCAAGGAATATGATGTATTATGCTGATTGACCCTAGAAAAATTATGACATTTGAACAAATATGGCCGCTGAATATGGAAAAATATGATGGTTGAAATATATGGTTCTTGAACATTAAAAATTATGAAGGTTAGTAAACAGTTTAGAAAATACATACACTAAATACAATTCACGTTCCAGAATTTATGTCTTTAATATTACTTGTTGTATAGTCCTCTAAGTCTCATATGAATTTAATTTTCAATTTATCTTGGAATGTGAATAATTTTCTCAAAAAAGAAACTTCAGCAGATAAAAAAAAAAAAAAAAAAAAAATCATGACACGATGTACTTATGTAATGACTGATCGGAGAAGTAATCTATAATTTTTCTGTCTTTTTCGTCTCATCAAACGAGCTTTCCTTCAGATCAAATAAATTCGAATCAATTATATTTTCCGCTCGAAATCCGTCGCGGAAGTCGATTAAATTGTCAGCGAAGGCTCACGGCCGGACAACATGGCGACCCACAACATTCTTGCTATTATCTGAAACATCTTACGGTTCCTGAGATGAAATAATTGTCATAAAATTATTGGCGTTGGAGATCTGTCATGTGACAAGCTGTCAGTCTCCGTGGCTCCGGCGGTGGCTCTCTACACGTCTTAGTAATTTGGTGATTGTCAGGTAATGAATGAGTCACGTGACCCGGGATGCTTCCATGTCCAGCTGCTTCGCGTTTCAGGCTTGTCTTTTGGTTTCGGCTTCGACTGGCTGGAATAATTATTTGTAACAGCAGTACTTGAGATGTTATTCGAGAGCCAGCTAAATCATATAAGTAATTTCAGTAACCTATATTCTTTTTCGTAAAAAGCTAAATCGCAATGCTAAAAGAGAACAAAATCTGGAAAGTCGCGGAAGCCACCGTATACCAAAGGGATTCGAACATCCCGTCTTGAGAGCGGGCGACAACAGCTGTTCGTAAGGTTGCCTACGCCCGCATCCCGCATCCTGTGAATGGCTTGGGATTTTATTGATGCTGAGACTGCGAGAAGAATGCCATGAACTACCGCTGACAATGAACGCACAAAGTCTTTGTCGTCGCGTTTACAAAATATATTGTTGAAGAAATGGAGGTATTGTTGGCTGAGTTTATGTTTTATTTTTAATTTCTCTCCTGGTGAGAAGCGATATTATTTCGATTTTATCCTTAACACCATTTACCGTTATGCAAAAGTAATGTATTCAATAGAAGAAGAAGAAAAAATCTAACTAGAATGAACACAAACACAAACAAACCATACCGGCAACACGTCTATCGAACCGAAGCCAAAGCCCCAGCCAGACACAAACATCCGAACGCAAGGATCATCCCTACGCATACCTGGCTTAAGATTTACTTCTTTTCTTCTCTGATATACTCTACACCAGTCACTAAACTGGCCAGATGTGCCCCACATATAGGTGGTTTCCATACCCAATACCCAATACCCGTTTCCCTGCTCGATACACCGGGTTCTTGTACACTAACAAGGAAATAGCATGTGGTCTATAGTGGATTATGAGATATGGTGTTCTACTGTGCGGTTTATCTTCGTTTTTTATTTTTTATTTTTTTTCAAGATTGGTTAGACTGGGGTATATGTAGAAATATATTAGTAGATAATCGGGAATCGCGTAAATAAACTGAAATTCGTAAGTGACAATGTGGTAATTCATTATCAAGGTATTTGGCCTTATCTCTAAAATATTAAACAAATATTGAATATACAGATACAATTAGATTAATAATCATAATTACAAAACATTAACTATTTGTTGTTTCAGTAATATACAGATATCAAGACATGAAATCTATAACATTATTAAACTATTGCCTCTATTGGTTAATGGGCAAACACACACACACAGAAAGAAGAGAGAGAGAGAGAAGGAAAGAACAGAGGGAGAGAGAGAGAAGAGTAAAGAAGAATAAGAAGAGAGAGAGAGAGAGAGAGAAGGAAAAAACAGAGGGAGAGAGAGAGAAGAGTAAAGAAGAATAAGAAGAGAGAGAGAGAGAGAGAAGGAAAGAACAGAGGGGGAGAGAGAGAGAAGAGTAAAGATGAATAAGAAGAGAGAGAGAGAAGAGTAAAGAAGAATAAGAAGAGAGAGAGAGAGAGAGAGAGAGAGAGAGAGAGAAAGTAAGAAACAAAAAAATAAAAAAAAACAAAGAATAGAGAGAGAGAGAGAAAAAATACCCCCCAGCAACACGGTAAAGATCCCAGTTTCGTGTAATTACGTGGCTGAGTCTTTCGCAATTTAGGGACCCAAGTTACGCCTCTCTTTTTGTCTCTCTGGAGGGGCAGGAACCTAAGGGGGGGGGGTAGAGGATGAGGGGGATGGGTGTAAGGGGAGGGAAGGGGTGGGCAGGGGATAGAGGAGGAGGGGAGGGGGGGTAGGAGGAGGGAAGGGGTGGGCAGAGGATAGAGGAGGAGGGGAGGGGGGGTAGGAGGAGGGAAGGGCTGGGCAGGGGATAGAGGAGGAGGTGGAGGGGGGTAGGAGGAGGGAAGGGCTGGGCAGGGGATAGAGGATGAGGGGGAGGGTGGTAGGAGGAGGGAAGTGGGATGAGGAGGAGGAAGACGGGTTGGCGGGGAAGAGGGGAGGGGGGAGGGGGGGGGGAGTGAGGGATTTGAAGAGGGAGGGATGAGGTTGAGGGAGAAACTGATGGAAGGTTAGATGGATGGATGTGGGAGGAAGATGAGGTTGGGATAGATGGAGGGAAAAATGAGATAGATAGAGGGAAGGAAAAGGAGATCGATGGAAGAAAGGAGATAGATGGAGGGAAAGAAGTGGCTACTGATGGAGGGAGATGAGAAGGGATTTGATGGAGGAAATAGATAGAGGGAAAGAGATGAAGGAAATAAGAGTAGGAGAAGGAGAAGAGGAAGAGTTGGAGAAAGAGAAAAGGGAGGGGAGAAAGGGATGGATTGAGAGGATAGAGAGGAATGAAGAGGAATAGATAGAGTGATGAGAGAAAGGGCAAGAGGGCAGGAGTAAAGAGAAGAATGAAGAGGAATGACAAGAGGTGAAGAGGTAGGAAGGAAAAGAAAATAGAAAAGAAGGAATGGAAGGGACTAGAAAGAGAGATAAGAGAGAGAGAGAGAGAGAGAGAGAGAGAGAGAGAGAGAGAGAGAGAGAGAGGATGAATAGAGAGAAAGAAAGAAAGAAAAAGGGAAAGGGAAAACAATATAAAAGACGAAAGAAAGAAGAAAGATAAAAAATGAGAAAGTGAGAAAATAACGAGAGAGGAACAGAGAGGAGAGTAATCGTTGGGAGAGAGAGAGAGAATGGAGAAGTAGGTGAGCAATACAATATAGAAGAGAGGAAAATAAAAATGAGACAAGATAAAGAGAGAGAGAAGGAAATAGGAATAAGGAGAAAAGAAGGAAGACCATGAAGGAGAAAAGGTGGAGGTGGAG
>BOPN01007674.1:2500-7500 GCA_017312705.2 Penaeus japonicus | reverse complement strand
CCCCTCCCTCCCCCTCCCCTTCCCCTCCATCACCCTCCCTCCCTCCCTTCCCTTCCCCTCCCCTTCCTCTCCATCACCCTCTTCCCCACCTCTCCCTCCCACCTCAATCATCCTCCCTCCCTCCCCCTCCCCTCACCCTCCATCACCCTCCCTCCCTCCCCCTCCCCTTCCCCTCCATCACCCTCCCTCCCTCCCTTCCCTTCCCCTCCATCACCCTCCCTCCCTCCCCCTCTCCTTCCCCTCCATCACCCTCCCTCCCTCCCCCTCCCCTTCCCCTCCATCTCCCTCCCTCCGTCCCTTCCCCCCCTCTCCTCCATCACCCTCCCTCCCTTCCCACCTCCCCCTCCCACCTCCCTCCTCCCTCCCTCCCTCCCTCCCCCTCCCCTTCCCCTCCATCACCCTCCCTCCCTCCCTTCCCTTCCTCTCCATCACCCTCTTCCCCACCTCCCCCTCCTACCTCAATCATCCTCCCTCCCTCCCTCCCTCCCCCTCCCCTTCCCCTCCATCACCCTCCCTCACCCTCCCTCCCTCCCCTCCCCTTCCCCTCCATCACCCTCCCTCCCTCCCTTCCCTCTCCCTCCCCTTCCCCTCCATCCCCCTTCCTCCCTTCCCCCTCCCACCTCCATCATCCTCCTTCCCTTCCCCCCTTTCCCCCCCTTTCATTCACCCTTTCTTCCCAAGGTCAACGACACGGTCTTTGCTTAATCAATACACAATTCCGGGGTTATGTGCCATCGCGCCGTCCCTTGGTGTGACTAACGACAGTGCGAATTGGCTGCCGACGTTCAGAGCTGTTGTTTAAGAGTTTTTGCTTCTGCTGTACATTTTTGTTTTCATGTTGTTGTTGTTGTTGTTGTTTTTTTGTGTGGTTTATTTTTGTGTTTTATTTGTTTGTTGATTTGTTTTTTGGTTGGTTGGTGGGTTTATTTTTTGTTTGTTTTTTTGTGTGTTTTTTGTTTGTTTCTTGTGTCATCGATTTGTGCTATTAATCTGCTCTTAATTTTCAATATTTTATTATCTTTCTAACTATTAATTTGCTCACTGGTGTATTTTTCATTCATGTTTATTTCTGTTTTTTTTCATGTTATCTTTTCAGTCGGTATTTTAGATTCATCTGCTGGATTGACGTAATTTGGACTATGAGTTCCGAGGTCGTTTGCGTGCATGGCGGTAATGCAGGGGGACAGAAGTAGCTATTTGTTTATTTTGGTCTCTTTCTAGTTCTGCCTGCCTGTCTGTCTGTTTGTCTGTCTCTGTTCGTCTCTTTATCTCTCTCTCTTTCGTTTCATCTATCTAACCGTTTACCTCTCTATATCTCCCCCTCTCTTCTCATCTCTCTCTCTCTCTCTATCTATCTCTAGTTCTCTCGTTGTCTCTCTCGAGTTTTTCTCTATCTCTCCCCCTCTTTCCTCTCATTTATCTAACCCTCTTCGTCTCTCTCTTTCTCTTGCCTCTCACCCTCCTTCTTGCTATCTCTCTCTCTCTCTCTCTATTCCTCCCTCTCTCTCCCTTCCCCTTCCACCCTCATTCCTCCCATTCGCTCTCCCACCTTCCCCTTCCCTCTCCCCCCCCCTTCCCAATGTGCCAATAACCACACGTTATCACCCCTTGACCTTAAGCCTGCGATTTGTCAGGGTCACGTAGCCTGACCTTCGTATATAAATCAAGAGATTATTAGGCGCATTTCGAGGTAGACCATTAGCGAGCATTGGCAGGCGCTGGTGTGTGGTGCTGCGTCTGTTCCGGTGGCAGGGTGCATTATTTAGATGGTTTTTTTCTTTGTTTTTTTCTTCGTCTCCTTCTTTTTCTTCTACGTTTTCTGTTTTATTCTCCTTTTTCTTTTTTTTCTTTTTAAAATGTTCATCCTTTGTTTTGTCTGTTTTTGTTCTTTCATTTTATTATAAATGGAATCCTTTTCATTATCACTATGGTCAACTTTCTTATTATATCAATGACATTACAATGATCATCGTTGTCATTAACGTTATCACTATTTCTGATACATATATATGTATATATATATATATATATATATATATATATATATATATATATATATATATATATATATATATATATATATACACACACAGAGAAAGAAAGAGAGAGAGAGAAACTAACAGCCAGCACACTCAAACAAAGACAAAAAAAGAAAACAAAACACACAAACAGAGACTCCCAAGACACAAAACAAACAGTAACACCCTTTCCCCACATGATAAACCAAGACGAATCATGGTCCCATTAATGCCATATCTCCCATTAATCAGCTGTCCGAATTATGTCAGGACTTCATGGCAGGTCGGGGGACTTTATTTCGTCCTGCTGTCTGATTTGTTTATAGTCTCGGATTTTACGGTGCCTTGTGTTCCTTGTATCTTTTTGTTTGTTTGCTTTGTTCATCTTGGATGGTTGGCGATTTTATATATCGTTTTACTTGATTCTTAATTTTTCTGGATATTTGATGATTTTCTATGTCATTATTCTATTTTTACCTCCCTCTCCCCTTCCCCATCCCCCCACCCACTTGTCTTCCTCCCTTCATTTCTTGAAATTATTTATTACCAATCTAGCATTTTTTCAACGTCTATTTACCTTTTTTTATCATAGATAAAATAAGCAACAAATCGATAGACAAAGAATAAAAAAAAGAAAAGAAGAAGAAGAAAAAATCACCGAATACCCAATAAGAAGATTTACAAAAAATTTAGGCTGACCGAATTCCTTCTTCTGAGACAACCAAATTGACTTAAGCTTAACCACGTGAGTTAATGAGTGACGGAGGAGGAATCGACTGAAAAGGGAGAGATAGAGAGATAGACTGATCGTTTATTGATATTGGATTATACATGTAAAGGATACGGTAGCATGCAAACTGATCCCTGTTGCAGTCTCATTACGGGCTCATGTTAACCATTCGAAGAGATAGAAAAGGGGAGATAGATAGATAGAGAGAGAGAGAGAGAGACAGACAGACACAGAGAGAAAGAGAGAGAAAACAGCGAAAAGAAAGAGAGAGACGGAGATGAGGGAAAAAAAAGAGAAAGAGAGAGAAAACAGAGAAGAAGAAAGAGAGACAGAGAGAGAAATAGAGAAAGAGAGAAAGACAAGAGAAAGGAAAAAGACACACCCAGTCACACCGCCGCGCGTCCCATAAACTCTTCCCACCTGAGGCGCCGGAGATCTTCTTAGCTGATAGCAATTCTTCCTTCATATTTGCGAATCTCTCCGCTATTAAGACGGAAGAGGCGGGCGTAAGAGGAGGCCGAAGAGAGGGGGCGGTGGCTAGCATCTTGTCGGCGAGGAGGGGGAAGACACTTAAGAGGCGGCGGCTAGCATCTTATGGCTACAGATTTACGACGTTTTGCCTCTTGCCTCCTCTTGCCTCTTGCCTCCTGCCGCCGCCGTCGCCGCCTCTACCGCTCTGTTGCTGCGGACACGTGTTTCGAGGGTGGGGGTTGGAGAGGGGGAAAGGGGATATTGGGAGGGGAAGGGGAAGGGAGGGGGAAGTTGGGGAGGGGGAGGGAGAGGAAGTGGGGGAGGGGGAGGGGGGAAAGGGACTTGAGGAGAAGGAAGAGGGGAAGAAAGGAAGAAAAGGGGGTGAGGAAGGAGGGAAGAAATGGGATAAAAAGGAGGAAAAAGAGAGGAAGCTGGGCGGCGAGGAAAAGGAAAAGAGGAGAGGGAGAATGAAAGAAGAGATAGAAAAAAAGAACACAAAGAGGAGACAGATGGAAGAAAGGAATGAAAGAAAAGAAAGGAGAAACGATGAAAGAAGGAAAAATCAAAAGGAAGGAAGAGGGAGAAAGAAATAAAGAAAGAAGAAGGAAGGAAGAGAGAGAGAGAGAGAGAGAGACAGGAAGATGGAAGCTTAAGTGAGTCGAAGTCAGAGTCCATAAGAAGCAGCGGCAACCTTCAGATGTTCTTCCATGTTCTTCCCTGTTCTTCACTGACCTTGGTCTTCTCACTCAGGTCTTTATGTTCATTTATGATCTTTTTTTTAATATATTCTTGTTTTCTTCTTGTTATTAGCTTCATCTTATTTGCTTCCTGTTTATTCTTTCTTTCTTTCTTTCCAAGAGCTATCGGTACCTGCGGGTGTCTTCTGTAATCTGGAGACCGTGAGATCGGATTTGTGAAGGACGCCACATGGCCACATGGCGTGTGCATGATCAGAAAGCATGTGGAAACCTTCATGTGATTTTTCCTTTCATTATTATTATTTTTTTTTTATCATCGTTTTTTTATATCATCGTGATTATCATCATTATTATTAGTGTTGTTGTCTATCATTCTTTAAAAATCATTGTCATTATCATCATTGTTGTTATCATTATTATCATCATCATCCTTACTATTATTATTGTCTTTATCATTAGTAGTAATGGTATTATTGTCATTATCATTATGATTAGGATTATCATTATCATTAACAGTATTATGATTATCACTGATATTATTATTGCGAATCATTATGCGTACCCTTGCCATTAATAACATTATCATTATTTTATAACGGTTACTGTTATCATCACCATCATTATCATCATGAGTATTGTTACGATTATAATTATCATCATAATTCTTATCATTCTCATCATTACCATCACCACATCCATCTAACCATCACAATACTAAGACCACTAAACCTCAAAAAAAGAAAACAAAATCCAGTTCAACCCTTCAGAAACCCCTATTTCTAAAATTGTCCAATTCTAGAATTTTCGCACAGAGGTGTGAGTTGTCTAGTGCGCCTGTGGCTGGGCTATCTAGACAGCAGATGTGGTGATGTGATTGACTGCTTGTAACAGCCTCAGAGGACAGGTAAAACCCTAAAGGAAGTGGAGTGATTTGGTGTTTGTGTGTGTGTGTGTGTGTGTGTGTGTGTGTGTGTGTGTGTGTGTGTGTGTGTGTGTGTGTGTGTGTGTGTGTGTGTGTGTGTGTGTGTGTGTGTGTGTTGTGTTTGGAGTGATGTGGCACTTGTGTAGTAGTGGTGATGTGGA
>BOPN01007673.1:40000-42500 GCA_017312705.2 Penaeus japonicus | reverse complement strand
CAATAAATAACGTAACCCGCATATATCGTGTTACTTTATCAAAGATTAAACTATTTTTTCTCTCAAATTAATCGGACAAACATTCCTAGCGGTCAGATGTGTGTGTGTGTGTGTGTGTGTGTGTGTGTGTGCATGTGCGTATGCGTGTGCGTGTGCGTGTGCGGGTGCGGGTGTGTGTGCGTGTGCGTGTGGCAGAATCACAACGAACCATGTTAATTACATTGCATTACATTATAAATACAATAATCATTACAATTCATTACATCGCAATATAAATTCCATTATCATTACATCACATTACAGTTATAGCTATATAAGATATCATACCATTCGTATAACGACGTACCATAATCATAACTATTACAATTACATAAAAAATACCGTAATTTATCAGAGTAATAAATTCAGTTATCAGTCACCAATCGCTCATTTAAATCCATCAGTCACAGTTAGGCCTATAATGAAATCTCTCTCTCTCCCTCTCTTAACAAAAAAAATATATATTCTTTATGTCTATTATCGATTTTTTTTTCTCTCTCACTATCTCCCTATTTCTTTGTTTCTTTTGAAAAGAAAGAGAAGAAAAAATGTCAAGCGCAGAAACCAGTGATTCGCTTTTGTTTTAGTTTCCGTTGAAAGATAAATGAGGTTGTGAGGTGTGGGAGGGGGGGGCGTCCGGGGCGAAGGGAGAGGGGTTGAGAGGGGTTTTGTGTGTGTGTGTGTGTGTGTGTGTGTGTGTGTGTGTGACGTCAGAAGGGTTCCAGTGGGCAAAGAAGGGGAAGAAGATGAAAGTAGATGATTGAGGAGGAAGTAGAAGAAAGGGAAAGATTGAGGGAAAGAGAAAGAAAAAGAGAAAGAGAGAGATAGGTAGGGAGATAAGCAGAGAGGTTGATAGATAGATAGATAGATAGAGAGAGAGAGAGAGAGAGAGAGAGAGAGGAGAAAAATAGAGTGAGAGAGAGGGGGGGGAGAGACAGTGAGAGAGAGAGAGACATATATATAGAGAGAGAGCGAGAGAGTGAGGGAGAGAGAGAAAGAGAAAGAGAGAGAGACACACAGAAAAGACCCAATGGTAGAGATAGCAATAACAGACAAACAGATGGAGAAGGGTAGGGAAGAAGGGGGAGGAGGGGTGAGGAGGAAGGTGAAGGGAGAGTCAAGTAAAGGTGGTCAGCACCCCCCCCGCCCCCCGCCCGTTCCCCCCCATCCCCCCTCCTCCACCGAACTTCCCTCGCAGTGGACACGTGAAGTTGTGAAGTTAGGACGGACGGTGTTCAAGGGATTGACTTCAACGAGCGGTTGTTCTGGGTTACTGTTGGGGGGAGGGGGGAGGGGGGAGGGGGAGGGGGAGGGTGAAGGGACAGAGTTGGACTGTCCACCCTGTTTTTATTTATGACTCTTTCGTTCACTCTTTTCTTTTTCTTTTTCTCTCGTTGTTTCTTTCTCTCATTTTTTTCGCTCTCTCTTTCACTCTCTCTCTCTCCCTCTCCCTTTCCCTCTCCCTCTCCCTCTCCCTCTCCCTCTCTCTCTCTCCCTCTCCCTCTCTCTCTCTCTCTCTCTCTCTCTCTCTCTCTCTCTCTCTCTCTCTCTCTCTCTCTCTGTCTCTCTCTTTCTCCCCCTTTCCCTCTCCCTCTCACTCTCTCTCTCTCTCTCTCTCTCTCTCTCTCTCTCTCTCTCTCTCTCTCTCTCTCTCTCTCTCTCTCTCTCTCTCTCTCTCTCTCTCTCTCTCTCTCCCTCTCACTCTCCACCTCCCTCCCTCCCTCTCCCTCTCTCTCTCTCTCTCTCTCTCTCTCTCTCTCTCTCTCTCTCTCTCTCTCTCTCTCTCTCTCTCTCTCTCTCTCTCTCTCTCTCTCTCTCTCTCTCTCTCTCTCCCTCTCCCTCTCCCTCTCCTTCTCCCCCTCCCCCTCCCCCTCTCCCTCTCCCACTCCCTCTCCCTTTCTCTCTCCCACTCCCTCTCTCTCCCTCTCTCTCTCCCACTCCCTCTCCCTCTCCCTCTCCCTCTCCCTCTCCCTCTCCAGCTTCATCACCGCATCGAGACAAACATTTCAGCCTCAGGAGTCCTTATGAAGCTGAATGTAACTCCTCCTTAAATCAGCAAACGTGAGGAAGTCAATCTGATATTCATGTGTGCTTGTGGATGCGTGGACATGTGGGGGGGGGGGGGGGGGATGGGGATGAGGGGGGAGGGAGGGGGATGAGTGGGAAGGGGGTGGAAAGGTGGAGGGGGTGGGTTGTAAGTTAGTGTTTGTGTGTGGAAGTGGGATGATGGTTGAAAGTGTTTGTTAGTTTGTTTGTTTGTTTGTTTGTATTTGTGTGTTTTGTTGTTGTTGTTGTGTGCTTGTGTGTTTGTATATGTGTGTGTGTGTGTGTGTGTGTGTATGTTTGTATGTGTGTGTGCGTGTGTATGTAAGTCTAAGTGTATCTATTAGAGTCCCTACCTATATCTAAAAAAAACATCCGTAGATACGTGCACACAAGTAAGTCCCCCCCCCCCCCATCC
>BOPN01007673.1:17500-20000 GCA_017312705.2 Penaeus japonicus | reverse complement strand
GGATTCAAGCATGCGGGTGTCGAGGGCGGGGGCGTTCGCGGTGACGTCATGAACGCGACGAGAACCATTTGTTTCTTTCGCTTTTTATTTTGTGGGATTTTGATGGAGAGGATAGAGACAGGGTGGAGAAAGAGAGAGGGAGGGAAGGATGGATGGAGGAAGAGATAGAGAGAGAGAGAGAGAGGGGGGGAGGGGTAAAAAGAGAGAGAGAGAGAAAGAGAGAGAGAGAGGGGGGGAGAGAAAGAAAGAGAGAAAAAAAAGAGAAAGTGGAAGAGAAAGAGAAACATAGAGAGACAAGGAAGAAAAAAAAAAGAAGAAGAAAGGGAGAATTAACACACAGAAAGAACAAACACGACAAAAAACAGCACACTTAGAAGACAAAGAGGAGAGAAAGAGAGAAGCAAACAAAAGCAAAAGAGAAAGCAACCCAGAGAGAAACGAGAAGCAAAAAACAAAGAAGGAAAACACTAAGAAACAGAATGCAAGAGAAGGAACAGACACGCCCTATGCCGGAAAGTTCAGTGTGTCACAGTATACCCTGAGGAGAGCCCAGGCAAGGTAAAGAAAACGGGAATTGGTCATAGGAAAACGAGATAAGATGAAATAAAACGGGATCTGATCATAGGAAAACGAGATAAGATGAAATAAAACGGGAATTGGTCATAGGAAAACGAGATAAGATGAAATAAAACGGGATCTGATCATAGGAAAACGAGATAAGATGAAATAAAACGGGAACTTATCATAGGAAAACGAGATAAGATGAAATAAAACGGGATGTGATCATAGGAAAACGAGATAAGATGAAATAAAACGGGATGTGATCATAGGAAAACGAGATAAGATTAAATAAAACGGGATGTTATCATAGGAAAACGAGATAAGATGAAATAAAACGGGATGTGATCATAGGAAAACGAGATAAGATGAAATAAAACGGGATATGATCATTGATAAAGAGAGGAAACTGAAGGAAGAGGAAAAAGAAATCCAAATTACACTTACAGAAAACGAAATAATAACAGAAAAAACGGTCTTGACCTAAAGGAAAGGAGAAAGTGGGAAAAGGTTGAAGAAAACGAGAAGTGACGAGAGAAAACGGGTAGCTTTATTGATGGTGTTCTGGTGATGCAAGACATCAAACTATTTATCATTGCAAATGATGCCGCAACTTCAAAGTAATTGGAAAATCTTTCTAAATTGAGTCATCATCACCTGCATCACCATAATCACCACCACCACCATCACACAATCCATCATCACCATCTTAATCATCATCACCAATGATTACATCACAATCACATCACTCACGCTATTATCATTACCATCACCCCTAGCACTACTCATCATCACATCAGCCATCAATCACCACCACCAATATTACACCACCATCATCACTGCCACTACCACATCACCACTACCACATCACCATCATCACATCAACCATCAATAACCACCACCAATATCAGACCACCATCATCACCGCCACTACCACATCACCATCATCACATCAGCCATCAGTCATCATCACCATCATCATCACATCAACCATCAATCACCACATCTCATCTGGTCGTTATCGCACTAAACACACAATTAGCATTGACAGACCACTTAGAAGTGATCATAGCCTTTAACACACAAGAGGAGGACAAGAAGTGACCTCAGGGTCATCTCAAGGAGGGGGAAGGGGGGAGGAGGAGGAGGAGGAGGAGGAGGGAGGGAGGGAGGGAAGAGGAGGAGGAGGAGAAACAAAGAAAAGATAAATTGGAAGGAATAAGAGGAAGAGGGACTATTCCCCTCTCTCTCTCTCTCTCTCTCTCTCTCTCTCTCTCTCTCTCTCTCTCTCTCTCTCTCTCTCTCGTTTCCTCCCATCTCCTTGACCTAATGTTGAATATGACAATGACGCAATGGAATTATTTTGTGAAATTTTCTTGTCCGTCTTTTGCTGTTGTTTGTGTGTTTGTTTGTACGAGTTATTGTTTAGTTTTTAGTTTTTTTTATTATTACGTTTTACATATTCATTTTTCTGATATATGGATTATGAAATTTGAGAGAGAGAGAGAGAGAGAGATAAAGAGAGAGAGAGAGAGAGAGAGAGAGAGAGAGAGAGAGAGAGAGAGAGAGAGAGAGAGAGAGAGAGAGAGAGAGAGAGAGAGAGAGAGAGAGAGAGAGAGAGAGAGAGAGAGAGAGAGAGAGAGAGAGAGAGAGAGAGAGAGAGAGAGAGAGAGAGAGAGAGAGAGAGAGAGAGAGAGAGAGAGAGAGAGAGAGAGAGAGAGAGAAAGAGAGAGAGAGAGAGAGAGAGAGGAAAATTACAAAGCAGATCCTGAATTAATGAAGTGATATCACCAAGACATCTTAACCTCAAACTCCAACACCTCCCTCCCCCCCTCCTCCTCCTCTTCCCCTTCCCCCTCCTCTTGCTCCTCCTCCTCCTCCTCCTCTTCTCTTCATCCTCCTCTTCCTCCTCCTCCTCTCTCACCCCCCTCCTCCTTCTTAT
>BOPN01007673.1:0-7500 GCA_017312705.2 Penaeus japonicus | reverse complement strand
CTCCCTCACCCCCCTCCTTCCCTCCTTCTTCCTCACCCTCTCCCTCTTCCACCCTGCTGTAATCCTTTTCTCCCTCACCCTCACTCTCTCCCTCCCTCTTTCTCACTCTTCCACCCTTTCCCCCCTACCCACCCCTTCATTCCTCCCTCCTTCCCTGCTCCCAACTCCATATATCCACCTTCCCCTTCCCCTTCACCCCCTCCCCCTCCCCCTCCTTCAAAGAGTGTTCCCCTCCCCCTTACATCCCTACTACCCCCTACCACCCCTTTCATCCCATCCTCTCTTCAGAAAATACCCCCTACACCCCCCCTCCCACCCGCTCCCTTCTCTCTCTCCCTCACCCACCGCCTCCCACCCACCCCTACTCTCTCTCCCTCACCCTACCACCTATCCACCCACACACCCTCCTTCCCCCAACCGGTCCTCCGCTCCCCTTCCCCCTTCCTCCTCCCCCTCCCCTTCCCCCGTCCCCCTTCCTCCTCCCCCTCTCCCCCTCCCCCTTCCCCCTTCCTCCTCCCCCCTCCCCCTTCCACCTCCCGCTCCCCCTGCTCACCCCCGTCCCCCTTCCTCCTCCCCCTCTCCCCCTGCTCACCCCCGTCCCCTTCCTCCCTCCCACTCCCCTCCCCCCTTCCCCCTGCAACACCGGCTCATCCAGAGCCCAGCTGCCTGGCAGTATCAGCCGCTCCTTCGACCTGTGTGTGGGAACGGTCTCAGGAGGAGGGTTTTTTTTCGTTTTTTTTTTCGTTTTTTTTTTTTTTTTTTTTTTTTTTTTTTTTTTGGGGGGTGAGAGGGTGAAATTTAGTTTGAAGTCTATTTTTTTTTTTTTTTTTTTTTTTTGGTTGTTGTTGTTTTTTGTTGGTGGTGGTGGTTTGTGTTTTTTTGTTGTTTTTTTGTCTTGTTTGATTAGTTTTATTGTTTGTTTGTTTTGTTTGTTTTTTTATATTTGTTTAATCTGTTTTGGTTTAAAGTTATTTATTTATATGATCATCTAATTCATTAATATTCATCTACATCTATATTTATTTTTTATTTACATCGATATTCCTTATCATTATTATATTTTCCTTAATTTCAGTTTTCTGAATATTTTCTTATTTTTGTATTATATCGTATGTTTTTTTATCTCATTTTTTTCGTTTTTTTTATATAAATGGTAGACTGGGGGTGGGATTAGGGGGGGGGGGCAGGGAATTCGACAACTCGTTTGGAAAAATCCCCCCCCTCCCCTTCCCTTCCTCCTCCTCCCCTCCTTCTTTTCCCCTCCTCCCCTCCTCTCCTTCTTTTCCCCCTCCTCCTCTCCTTCTTTTCCCCCTCCTCCCCTCCTTCTTTTCCTCTTCCTCCTCCCGTCCTTTCCTTCCTCCTCCTCCTCCCTTCTTCCCCTACCCCTCGTATGTCTTATTTCTATTGTTTGTTTGTTCGTTGTTGTTGTTTTTTTCAGCCCCCTCGCATTTCGTTTTCTTTATGAGATGAAGATTATGCGGTGACTATGCTATATATATTATTTATTTTTATTTTTTCCTATCTCCCTTTCTTTATTTATTTTGTTTTCTGATAGCTTTTATTGACGATCTGATTTCATCGGTGATTGTGTTTCTCTCCTTTCGTGTGGTTATTTATCTTCTAACTTGCCTGTTTATCTGTTTTTCTCCTATTTCTCACGTTCTTGTTCTAAACCTCTTTCCATTTTAAGAATCGAAATGTATAATTTTTTTTTTATGTGTATAATCTGGATATATTTTCAGGTAGAGAAACCAAATGTAGAAAGAATTCCACATTTTATTTTTGTAGAACACGCAAGAATTATATATTTTTATATTTCTAAACTCACGTAAACAAAAAACAAAACAAAAAAAACACAACAACAAACCAATGCGAAAGAACAGAAAAGCAAAACAAAGAAGAAGAAGAAGAAAAAAAGAACTAGGAATATACAGAGCGACCAATAACACGAAACAGAGAGAGGCACAGTGCCAACGCTGGACCTGCGTGGCACTGTGGAGTGTCAGGTCGCAGGCACCAGGATGTTTGCCATTTTGCCTCGTTTACAGTTGTTGGGATGGGACGGTCGAGAGCCACGGCTGCCTGCTTGCTCTCCTCCTGTCTATCTGTTTGTCTGGCTGTCTGTTTCGCCGGATGGATGGATAGCTGGATGGCTGTCTGGATGTTTGTCTAGCTGTCAGTTTAGCTGGATGGTTGGACAAATGGCTGGCTATTTGTGGCTGGCTGTCTATTTAGCTAGATGGATGGATAGCTGGATGGCTGTCTGTGTCTCACTGGCTGAATGGTTAACGGGATAGCTATCTGTCAATCTTCCTGGTAGCTTTTTTTTTATGTCTGGCTGTCTGTTTGTGCCTGTCAGTCTGACTAACGGTCTGTCTCCTCGCTATCCGTCTGATTCTATCTTTGTTGTTGACTTTCCATTCCTCTTGCGTATTTCCAAGTCCTTTTCCTGTCTGTGTGTCGAGTAGGACCCTGTGCTAGGTTTTACTACTGGCTTGTGGACCTCTGCTCCTTCTCCCTCTGTCCCTCTCTCCCTCCTTTCTCCCTCACTTCCTTCCCTTCCCTGATTCCCTCTCTTCTCTCTCCCTTGACTCTTCCTCTCATTCGTCTATTCTCTCTCTATCTCTCTCACTCCCTTTCTCCTTCCTCTCTCTCCCTTCCCTTTCCCGTCCCTCCTCTCCCTCTCTCCCTCTCCCTTCCCTTTTCTCCCTCTGTCCTCTCCCTCTCTCCTCTCTCCTCTCCCTCCCTCTCTCCTCTCCCTCTCTCCTCTCCCTCTCTCCTCTCCCTCCCTCTCTCCTCTCCCTCTCTCCTTCCTATGATGGACTCCCTCCCCCTAAGTGACACTAATTAATTTCATTGAGGCCTCACGTCCCGCGATGGGTCAGCTGTATCGCTTGGGTTTTTTTGTAACTCTCGAACCCCGAAACTTTCACTCTGCAGATAGCATTGTTGTTGTGTTTTGGCATCGTCGTTTTGTGTTGGGGATCTGGCTCTGATTTTTTTTTTATCAGATTCTATCTCTTGATCTCTTACTCTCTCTCTCTCTCTCCCTCTCCCTCTCCCTCTCCCTCTCCCTCTCCCTCTCCCTCTCCCTCTCCCTCTCCCTCTCCCTCTCCCTCTCCCTCTCCCTCTCCCTCTCCCTCTCCATCTCCCCCTCCCTCTCCCTCTCCCTCTCCCTCTCCCTCTCCCCCTCCCCCTCCCCCTCCCCCCCCTCTCCCCCTCCCCCTCCCCCTCCCTCCCCTTCCCCCGAGCGCCATTGTGTCGGCTGCTGTTGCGTCGCAGCGGGTCTGAGCGTCGGCGGGAGAGGGCCGTCCGGCGGGCCTGGCGCGGGCGGTGGCGGTGTCAGCGCACAGGCTCGGCCCAGTATCAGCTGACGACCCGTGCAACCTGTAGGGCGTCGCTCTCACCTCCGCCGCCTCCTTCCACCTCCGCCCTCGCTCGCTCGCTCATTCACTCGCTGCCCCGCTGTCTCCGAGGGACGAGCTCTCCCTCGTTCGTCCTGTGTTCCGGCGGCCGTCCTGCGCGTCCGAGGCAGGCTGTGGCAGGGCGTTTGGCTTGGCCCCTCCACTCGCTCGTTGGCGCCTCCTCTCCGCGCCCGCCGCGGATACCCCGCCCGCCGAAGCGACGCCCGCGGCCGCCCACAACCCCGCTCAGTTTTAATATTTACGCAGAAACTGGGCGGCCCGCCTTGGGGGGAGCAGGGAGAGCCGCTTCGCCTCCGACGACACCTGGCACTTTCGCTCGGCGCGGCACGCAGGGGCCGCAGCGACGCCGGCAGAGCGCGACAAGGCCTCGGCGATCGCTCGGAAGCGGCAACCAGGAAGACGCAGCGAGTGTGAGCGCCCTTCTTCATGACGTCCTGCCGCCCGCCCCCTACCTGACCCCCCACCCTCCCCTTGGCCACCCACCCTCGACCTTACTACGACGCCTAAAGGCGTGTGTCGCGAGGAACCCGTCCTGGGCCGCGGCGTCGCCTCGCGCGGCCGGGACGTCCTCACAACCCGCCTTGCAAGGGCCAGACGCCGCGCCGCGCTGGCGTGTGACGCGCCGACGAGGCGGACCGAACCGCAACAAAGGTGCTTTGTGACGCCCGTGTGTCTGTGTGTGTCGGTGACGAGAGGCAAAGATTCGTCTCTGCAAAACGCCTCCCGAGTGAACCTCCAGACCCACGGGAATTCCTCCCTCGAGTGAGACAGACAGAAACAAAAGGTCCGTCACAGAGATCGAGAGGTTAGCGAGATCCGAGAACCTTGTGACTGGTATGAAAAAAAATGAAAAAAAGACAGGGAAGAAAAAAGGCTACACACATGCGACTGGACTTGGAGTTGTGGAAGGCTCCTGTTCTGAAAGGGCCATTTCAAAGTAGCCGAAAGAGAGGACATTTCGAGGTCGCTGACCAAAAAAAAAAGGAGAGAGAGAAAAAGGAAGGGAGAGAAAGAAAAAGCGGAAATTCCATTACATACAAAAGAGGAAGAAAAAGGGATATATATATATTTTTTTTTATCTCTCCCTCTTTCTCTGTCGCTTCCTCCCTTTTCCCCAAGTAGTGTGAAACATTTCAAAAGAAGAAAGAAAAATCGGGGAAGAAGACGAACGATACTAAACAGGACACTAGAGAGAGAAAAAAAACACGAAGGAGGTTGAAGAAAAAGAAAAAAAAAATCGTAGATATACACACACACACACTTCACACGCCATACCCTTCCTCTGATCTCTCCGACCCTTCCAGCCTGGGCACTGAGTCGCTACCCTCTTCACAAGACGGAGATCGAGGTCTTGTAAGAGTGTTTTATCTCGGTCATGGCACCCACTTAACCCCCCCCACCTTACCGCCCCCTCTCCCTTCCCCTCCTCCTGACAACCCTACCACCCCCTTCTCCCTATACCTCAGTCTCTTCTCACTCTACCCCTTCCCCTCACCCTCCCCCTCTCCCTCCTTCTACCAGTTACTACCACCCCCTACACCTTCCCCTTCTCCTACCCCTATCCCACCCTAACCCCCCTCTCTACCCAAAACCTTGCCTCGTAGCTCCCTCCCTTCCCCCTCTCCCTACCCCATCCCCCCTCACCCCCCCCCCTACCATCACCCCAGTCGCGTTTGGTTGGTCTGTCAGTTATCCCCCTTCGCTATTCATATTTACTTGTCGGTGATCACATAACAGGGGGTTGGTTGCCTCCCTCCCCCTCCCCCCTGCTTCTCCTCCTCCTCCCTCTCCCCCTCTCCCCTCTCCCTCTCCCTCTCCCTCTCCTCTCCCCTCCCCTTCCACCCACGCCGTAAAACCTCCTGACCTTGTAAGCAGTAGACGGTATTTTCATCGATTCTTCGTGTTTCTCTTGTACCTGTTATTCTTATTCTCTCTCTCTCTTCTTTATTCTGTTTGTCCCCCTCTTTTCTCATCTCTCTCTCTCTCTCTGTCTATATCTATCTCTCTATCTCTCTATCTATCTATCTCTATCTCCCTCTTCCTTCCTTTTGTTGTGAGCCCTCGTTGCCGTCTATTTCTCTTCCTCTCCTTCTTATCTTTTTGTCCTTCTCCTCTTCGCTGACTCGTGTCTCCGTATTTCGCGAATTCCACTGATTTTCGCTCGAATCTCCATTGCGTATTCTCGTCTATCAAACTCATCGGTCTTCTTTCCTTTCGTTTCTGTTCGCTTTTTCTTGGTTTTATTTTTTTTTTAATCCCCGTTCTATCCCTGTTCTTCGTCTGCTGTTGTGTTTCGTTGTTTATTTAAGTTTTTTTTATTTTTTTTGTCTTAGCTCGTGCGCTCTCTCTCTCTCTCTCTCTCTCTCTCTCTCTCTCTCTCTCTCTCTCTCTCTCTCTCTCTCTCTCTCTCTCTCTCTCTCTCTCTCTCTCTCTCTCTCTCTCTCTCTCTCTCTCTCTCTCTCTCTCTCTCTCTCTCTCTCTCTCTCTCTCTCTCTCTCTCTCTCCCTCTCTCCCTCCCTCCTTCGCAAGGGATTGAATCGTGTGTCACAAATTAGGCGCGGGAATCCATTTCACCCATGTAACTCGGTTTAGAAGCACGTGACCAAGTCGGGCTACTTTTGTTCCCTGGGTTTTAAACGCCTCGTGCTTCTGCTAGCCTCATCAACTCTCTCTCTCTCTCTCTCTCGTTCTCTTTCTCTCTCTCTCTCTCTCTCTCTCTCTCTCTCTCTCTCTCTCTCTCTCTCTCTCTCTCTCTCTCTCTCTCTCTCTCTCTCTCTCTCTCTCTCTCTCTCTCTCTCTCTCTCTCTCTCTCTCTGTCTGTCTGTCTCTCTCTGACTCTCTCTCTCTCTCTCTTTCTCTTTCTCTTTCTCTTTCTCTTTCTCTCTCTCTCGTTCTCTTTCTCTCGTTCTCTTTCTCTCTCTCTCTATCTATCTATCTATCTATCTCAGTCGTCTTTCTTTCATTTTTTTAACGGAAGAGTTTTTGTGTTTTTTCTCACTTTCTCGTTTGTTGTTATTATTATCCTTGCGAGTTCTACCTTTACGTTATCGGTTTTATGCATCGAAGCTTATCATCGCCGCTTGCTTAATTCTATCTCCCTCCCCCTCTTCGTTCTCTACCCCCTCTCTCCTTCCCCTCCTCCCCTTGCCCCCGCCCCCACCCTCGTCTCGAGTGTTGTCTTTCTTAGTATACATATTTTTTTCGTTTCCAGTCACAGCTCAGTATCTTTCGCAGTCGCCCCCCTCCCACCCCCCTCTCCCTCTTCCTTCTCCTACTCTATTCTTATTATTGTTCCTCCTATTCCTCCTCCTAGACCTCTTTCCCTCTTCCTAATCCTCACCATAGCCCACTGCCCTCCTCCCCCTTGCCCCCCTTCCCTCCCTGCGCATTTCCCCTTGCCCCTTCCCTCCTCCTCCTCCTCCTCGTCCTCCTCCTCCTCCTCCTCCTCCTCCTCCTCCTCCTCCCTCCGACCCCGTCCCTTACCCTCCTCCCCCTCCCCCGCCCCTACCTCGTCTGCCTGCGGTGGCCCCTCGTGTGAGTCCTCGCTGGCATCACTCGGCCTCTGCCCTTCAGTGCACAACCACCTCGCGCCGTTCCTCCCGCGCGCCCGCCGACTCGCCGACCCGCCGACCCGCCGACCCGCCGACCCGCCGCCGGTGTCCGAATCCCCTCCGTCGCCGCCCCCGTCGACGCCTCCGCCTACGCCCACGACCTCCTGAATACCCCTCTCAAGTACCTCCTCCGTCTTGAGTCCTTCACCTCCGTGGTCGTCCCATCCCCCTCACTCACCCCCCCCCCCTCCATCCCCCTTTCCCGATCGCGTCCTTGCTAAAACTCCCTTTTTCTCATCCCGTGTTCGTCCCTCCTTCCTTCATTCCTTCCTTCCTTCCTTCCTTTCCTTCGTCCTCCATCACCTTAAGATCGAGAAGGAGCTCCTCTGTCGTACGATTTGCGTCTTCGTCTCGGACTCTCTGCTGGCGAACAAGGGCCCTCTGTGCCAGCTCTCACGGCGCCTCTCGCTCGCCTCTCGCTCGTCTCTCTTCGCCGCTGTCTGCTTTCGCTCCTTCGGCAGCGC
>BOPN01007672.1:51347-53847 GCA_017312705.2 Penaeus japonicus | reverse complement strand
CGAAACAAAACAACTACAACAACAAACAAACAAAAATTGAATAACACCAAAAAAAAGAAAAGAAAAAAAAAAAAAGAAACGGTTCAAGTCTTTACCAAAGTCGTCCCCCCTCCCCTCCCTCTACCACCCCTCCCCCTCCCCCCAGTCAATGAACGTCTCCCTCATCCATCCATCTGAAGGCGAAGGAGGAGATAGAGGGGCGCAAGATAAGAGGACTAAGATGGCTTCCTCTCCTCAGGGGCGTTCTTTAAGGAGTAACGTGATACCATGGGCGTATTTTTTTTTTTTTTTTTTTTTTTTTTTTTTTTTTTTTTTTTTTTTTTTTTTTTTTTTTTTTTTTTTTTTTTTTTTTTTTTTTTTAATAATTTTGTGCTACTACTTTTGCTATTTGTTATATTTTCGTCTTTTTGGTGTTCTTTTTCTTTATTTTCTTGGTCTTTTTCTTTTATTTTCCTTTGTTCGTTTCCTTTTTTTTTTACGTTTTCTTTTTTTTTTTCTTTCTCTCGAGTTTCCTTAATCTTTCTCTTCCTTGTCTTCGTATTCTTTTATATTTTCCCTTTCTTTTCATTTTCCATTTTTTATTTTCCTTTCTCTCTCTCTTTATCCCCAACCCCTCTCTATTTTTCCCTCTTCCTTCTCCCTCCTTGTATAGATCCATCCCTTTCACCCTCTCCCTCTCCCTCCCCCCTCCCCTTTCTCTTCCTTTCTCTCCCTCCCCCTCCCCCTCCCCCCTCCCACCCCTTCCCCATCCCTCACCCACTCAAGGGAAATCAAACAGCATCTTACTATAGAGACGTTCTTCTTTTTTAGCGAAAGAGCGAAGGTGAGGACGACCGTCGAGGGGAGGAGGGGATGTGGGGGACGAATGGGGAGAGGGGGAAGTGAGAGAAGGGGGAGAGGACGTGGGGGAGAGAGGGGGGAAGTGGGAGAGTGCGAGGGAAGAGGTGGGAAAGAGCGGGGGAGGGAGGAGAGGGAGGAGAAAAAGGGAGAAAAGGGAAAGAGGGCGAAGGGGGAGAGGAGAGGAGAGGGGAAGGGGACGAGGGAGGGAGAGTAAAGGAGGAAGATAACGAAGGGGGGGGGGGGAGAAGGGGCAGGGGGCAAGAGAATGAGGGAGAAAAGAAAGGGGGGAGGGGAGGGCGAGGGAAGAAGTGGGATGGGTAGAGGAAAAGAATTCACCCAATCAGTGTATATCTTGTGTCACCATATTACATAATCTTTTTTTGGGTGGTGATTGGCGTTCTCCGGGTTCTGTGTGTAGGTCTGGTCGTCTGTCCCTCTACCCATCTACGTGGACCTCCACTTCTTCTACATTTATGAAGAAAGATAAATATTTAGATAAAAGATCGTGTGTTGTTTATATGTGTGTATATATATATATATATATATATATATATATATATATATATATATATATATATATATATATATATATATAAATGTGTGTGTGTGTGTGTATGTTTATGTATGTATATATATATGTATATATATATATATATATATATATATATATATATATATATATATATATATATATATATATATATATATATATATACACATACACACACATACACACACACACACACACATATATGTATATGTATATATATATATATATATATATATATATATATATATATATATATATATATATATATATATATATATATAATATATACATATATATGAGCATTTCGTATGCACTTCTTAGATAATGTTTTGTTGTACATCTTCTCCATCGTTATTTATCATATCTTCTTGTATCAACACATTGTCCGCCGATGATCAATAGAACGTAATTCAATCTATATGTCTATCAATAAAATTACACACACGAAAAGGGTCGAGGAAAAATTTCCCTCTTTCCTTCTCCGCCTCTTTCCCTCAGCATCCAGAAGATAGATAATCTCCCTTCCCTTCTCCCCCATCACCTCGGCCTTCAATAATGGAAAAAAGGGGGAGGCAAAATCTAATGGAAACAGCACCCGGCCTAACCTCTTGGTCCCTCAAGCAGGTTCCTGTGAGATTCCCTGAGGGGAAGATGACACATCAAGTTTGTCGTTCATTCCATCCCCTTGCTAGAGCCGCGCCTACGCTTGTCTTATCGCCCTTCCTCTAACCTCTGCTTCTCGCCCCTTACTCCCCTTTCTCCCTTCTGCCTAACCGATGTTTCTCCCCTTTCTCCCTTCTACCTAACCTCTGTCTCTCCCCTTTCCCCCTTCTACCTAACCTCTTTCTCTCCCCTTTCTCTCCTTCTCCCTAACCTCTTTCTCTCCCCTTTCTCCCTTCTGCCTAACCTCTGTCTCTCCTCCTACCCCCTTCTCCCTATCCTCTGTCTCTCCCCTTTCTCCCTTCTGCCTAACCTCTGTCTCTCCCCTTTCCCCCCTCTCCCTAACCTCTGTTTCTCCCCTTTCCCCCTTCTACCTAAACTCTGTCTCTCTCCTTTCTCCCCTCTGCCTAATATCTGTCTCTCACCCTACCCCCTTCTCCCAAGCCTCTT
>BOPN01007672.1:41347-43847 GCA_017312705.2 Penaeus japonicus | reverse complement strand
ATCAACAAACGCAATTTGCATATAAAAAGCGGCGGACAAGGCAAAATGTCTCGAAATTTCCTGTATTGCTGATGCTGCATTTACAGCTGTTCCTTTGATGACATTACGCGCGCGCTCACACACACACATACACACAAACAGAGAGAAAGAGAGAGAGAGAGAGAGTGATAGAGAGAGATAGAGAGAGAGAGAGAGAGAATGAGAGAAAAAAAGAAAGAGAGAGAAAGAGAGAATGAGAGAGAGAGAGAAAGAAAAAGAGAATGAGAGAGAGAAAGAGAGAATGAGAGAGAGAGAGAGAGACAGAGAGAGAGAGAGAGAGAGAGGATCGCGTCTGAGTGACATTGATTCTGGAATTGATTCAGGAATCTTAAATGCTGTGAATTTTGTATCTAACATTCAGAAACTTTTCGATCAGCTGAAATCGTGACCGATGATGAGTCAGTGAATATTCGGAAGTTCGAGTCGTAATTCACCTTGCCTGAATGAGTCAAAGCCTTATCGAGGATGAGTAAATGGAAATGCATTTAAGAGTGAATCATGTTTATATATAATCATTATAGATTTGCCTTTTTGTCTCCTCTTCCGTCCCCTTCCCCCCTCCCCATCTCCCTCACCTCTCTTTCTCTTGGAATACGGACGAGTGAATCAGAAACCGATACTCGTGAGTAAGCTGGAAGGTACTCCAGTCATGAGTCAGTGTACAACCCACCCCTCCCACGTCTGTGACTCATTAAACGGCAAGGGTGAGTCATGAATCGCCTGCAGCGTGTCAGGAGCGCTGATGATGAATAAATATTACGTTAAATATGTCTCGACGAGTTCAAGTTCCCGTTTTCTATTCGCATGCGGTATTGAGGGGTCACCATTCTAAACTTCGTCAAGCCAGGAAAAAATATCCAATCCTGGACTCTTCTTCCCCGTGTAGAGATCACGATGCAAGTCAATGAGCAATGGTTATTTACAAGCAATAAGATAACACAAGAAAAAAAAAAGGAGAACGGAAATTACTTTTAACATTTGCGTTTTCTAAAAGCATCGTAAATCAACTACCTCGCTAGCAATTTTGTGAATGAAATAACCATGTAAACTTTAGCCTTTGAAGCGGGAATTGAAATTAGAGAGTAAATATGCAAATTCGCATTTCCTCTTTTTTTCATTTCTCTATTTGCTTATTTATCTACTTACTTTTTCGTGCTTCTTGTTTGCCGATTCACCTACTAACTTATTCCTTTTCCCAAAGAAAAAAGATTAAAAGAAAAACCTACCATTTCTCTTCAAATTTTGAAAAGAACTCGCGTACCCGGAAGCCAATCACATTCAAACGCTTAACGTCTTCTGGCATTTTTGAACCAATCAGGAGCTCCGGCGTACGTTCCCTTCAACCAATGGGAATCGACATCGCTTCGAAGTGTATGGAGGGGAAGGGTGAGAAGAGGGGTAGTGGGGGGTTGGGGGGGTATATTCCCACCATGCAACCTCCAACCAGGCGGTAATTGGCCGTTCCCAAACAAGGAGATTCGACAGTCGTTCTGCAAGTTAACTGATGACTGGCTATTAAGACGCGGACGTTGAGATCGTCGGCTCGTTACTGGTCTTAACGGACGCTTCGATCCTATTTGGCGCTGGCCGATCCACTTTTGTTTTTGTTTTTATTTTTTTGCGTGTTTTTTTCCGTGTTTTTTCCGTTTTTTTTTCTTTTGCTTGATTCCACACTTTCTTTTTTCCTTCTTCTCCTTTGCTTTGAGAAGTACTCCATCCAACCATCGTAATTCAAACACATGAACCCCCTCCCCCCCCCAAAAAAAAAAAAAAAAAAATCTTCCTTCTTCTGTTTTACTACCACATTTTTCTCTCTTTCTTTTTTTTTTTTCTTTTTACCATTTTTTTCTTTTTTCCCATCTTGTTTATATAGCGATTAGGTCAGCTCTGGTTATGGCGCCGAGATAGACCTTGGCCAAATACGAACGGGGTGAGGTTAGACCCCGCGTGCTGAGTGAAAGAAAGGTCCTTTGCTAATACTCGAAATGGAGAATTTTTTGAACTTGTAATTTTTACTGATTGCCTGTTTGTTTCTCGGATCTTCTTGTGTTGGTGCTTAAAAATGTTATTTTTGTTACTGTTCATGTTGTTATTGTTATTGCTGTTGGTATTATTGATAGTATTTTTGTTCTTGATTATGATCATAATTAGCGTTGTTGTTTTTTTATTATTATTCTAAGATAATCCTTGTTGCTATCAGATTAATCTATCATCGTTATTACCACGGCCTTTGTTATCATTGTTGTGTTTGTTGTTGATGTTATCATTGGCCTACAATTAATTTTAGATCATTGCTGCAGTTAATTTTGCAATTATCTTCGAATGCACACACCACACACACACACACACACACACACACACACACACACACACACAAACACACACACATACACACACACACACACACACATATATATGTATGTATGTATGTATGTATGAATGTATGTATGTATATATACAT
>BOPN01007672.1:0-2500 GCA_017312705.2 Penaeus japonicus | reverse complement strand
CTCTCTCTCTCTCTCTCTCTCTCTCTCTCTCTCTCTCTCTCTCTCTCTCTCTCTCTCTCTCTCTCTCTCTCTCTCTCACTCTCCCCTTCCTCTTTTCCTCTCTCCCTCTTCCCTCTTTCTCCCATCTTCGCTCGCTCTCTCTATTCATATTTATTCATATTTATATAAATATATATCTCTCCTATCCTTAACAGCTGCGTGTTCACATCATTAACCATCTATTTACCAATAAAATCCTATATTTGTTTTTCTTCTCCGAAAAAAGACAACCTCCCGTGCCGTCATGATTTTACAATTTAATCTATCGTATCTTGCAATTTCAACATTTCGTCATCTCCCGTTTCGCAGAAGGGTTGGAAGTGCATTTACGCGTAGGAACGCCTGATAGATTACAATAAACAGGGCTGCACGCAAGCTACCTAGCCCTCAAACACCTATTTCCGAAAGAGCTGGTGCAAGTACACACTCACGCACACGTGCATTGGCATATCATGATCACTCACACCCACACCTATATTCAGTGCGTGTGTGTGTGTGTGTGTGTTTGTTTGTTTTGTGTGTCTGTGTGTGTGTGTTTGTTTGTTTTGTGTGTCTGTGTGTGTGTGTTTGTTTGTTTTGTGTGTCTGTGTGTGTGTGTTTGTTTGTTTTGTGTGTCTGTGTGTGTGTGTTTGTTTGTTTTGTGTGTCTGTGTGTGTGTGTTTGTTTGTTTTGTGTGTCTGTGTGTGTGTGTTTGTTTGTTTTGTGTGTCTGTGTGTGTGTGTTTGTTTGTTTTGTGTGTCTGTGTGTGTGTGTTTGTTTGTTTTGTGTGTCTGTGTGTGTGTGTTTGTTTGTTTTGTGTGTCTGTGTGTGTGTGTTTGTTTGTTTTGTGTGTCTGTGTGTGTGTGTTTGTTTGTTTTGTGTGTCTGTGTGTGTGTGTTTGTTTGTTTTGTGTGTCTGTGTGTGTGTGTTTGTTTGTTTTGTGTGTCTGTGTGTGTGTGTTTGTTTGTTTTGTGTGTCTGTGTGTGTGTGTTTGTTTGTTTTGTGTGTCTGTGTGTGTGTGTTTGTTTGTTTTGTGTGTCTGTGTGTGTGTGTTTGTTTGTTTTGTGTGTCTGTGTGTGTGTGTTTGTTTGTTTTGTGTGTCTGTGTGTGTGTGTTTGTTTGTTTTGTGTGTCTGTGTGTGTGTGTTTGTTTGTTTTGTGTGTCTGTGTGTGTGTGTTTGTTTGTTTTGTGTGTCTGTGTGTGTGTGTTTGTTTGTTTTGTGTGTCTGTGTGTGTGTGTTTGTTTGTTTTGTGTGTCTGTGTGTGTGTGTTTGTTTGTTTTGTGTGTCTGTGTGTGTGTGTTTGTTTGTTTTGTGTGTCTGTGTGTGTGTGTTTGTTTGTTTTGTGTGTCTGTGTGTGTGTGTTTGTTTGTTTTGTGTGTCTGTGTGTGTGTGTTTGTTTGTTTTGTGTGTCTGTGTGTGTGTGTTTGTTTGTTTTGTGTGTCTGTGTGTGTGTGTTTGTTTGTTTTGTGTGTCTGTGTGTGTGTGTTTGTTTGTTTTGTGTGTCTGTGTGTGTGTGTTTGTTTGTTTTGTGTGTCTGTGTGTGTGTGTTTGTTTGTTTTGTGTGTCTGTGTGTGTGTGTTTGTTTGTTTTGTGTGTCTGTGTGTGTGTGTTTGTTTGTTTTGTGTGTCTGTGTGTGTGTGTTTGTTTGTTTTGTGTGTCTGTGTGTGTGTGTTTGTTTGTTTTGTGTGTCTGTGTGTGTGTGTTTGTTTGTTTTGTGTGTCTGTGTGTGTGTGTTTGTTTGTTTTGTGTGTCTGTGTGTGTGTGTTTGTTTGTTTTGTGTGTCTGTGTGTGTGTGTTTGTTTGTTTTGTGTGTCTGTGTGTGTGTGTTTGTTTGTTTTGTGTGTCTGTGTGTGTGTGTTTGTTTGTTTTGTGTGTCTGTGTGTGTGTGTTTGTTTGTTTTGTGTGTCTGTGTGTGTGTGTTTGTTTGTTTTGTGTGTCTGTGTGTGTGTGTTTGTTTGTTTTGTGTGTCTGTGTGTGTGTGTTTGTTTGTTTTGTGTGTCTGTGTGTGTGTGTTTGTTTGTTTTGTGTGTCTGTGTGTGTGTGTTTGTTTGTTTTGTGTGTCTGTGTGTGTGTGTTTGTTTGTTTTGTGTGTCTGTGTGTGTGTGTTTGTTTGTTTTGTGTGTCTGTGTGTGTGTGTTTGTTTGTTTTGTGTGTCTGTGTGTGTGTGTTTGTTTGTTTTGTGTGTCTGTGTGTGTGTGTTTGTTTGTTTTGTGTGTCTGTGTGTGTGTGTTTGTTTGTTTTGTGTGTCTGTGTGTGTGTGTTTGTTTGTTTTGTGTGTCTGTGTGTGTGTGTTTGTTTGTTTTGTGTGTCTGTGTGTGTGTGTTTGTTTGTTTTGTGTGTCTGTGTGTGTGTGTTTGTTTGTTTTGTGTGTCTGTGTGTGTGTGTTTGTTTGTTTTGTGTGTCTGTGTGTGTGTGTTTGTTTGTTTTGTGTGTCTGTGTGTGTGTGTTTGTTTGTTTTGTGTGTCTGTGTGTGTGTGTTTG
>BOPN01007671.1:20000-27500 GCA_017312705.2 Penaeus japonicus | reverse complement strand
TATATATATATATATATATATATATATATATATATATATATATATATATATATATATATAAACGTGTGTGTGTGTATGTGTGTGTGTGTGTGCCAATACATAAACCAAAGACTCTTCTTTTTTCTGTACTGCATAATTATGTAATACAGACGTTTATATACTCTCAATTGAAACAAAATATATAATCTAACCATTCGCCATTTTTTATCGTTTCTCAAAAGTATTCAGTGGAATAATCTCAAAATATCCATCTTCTCCATGTGTCTTGCGTCTCCCATCTTCCCAGTACCTCACCTGTCTCTCCTTACCTCGTAACCTCTCCTAATGGTCTTTCCACGTACCTGCTCTCCCTTTCTCTGCTCATTTCTTCTCTCCTCATTCCCCTCTTTTCTCTCCCTTTCCCAAGTACCCTTCCTCTCTTTCCCTTTTCTGTGTACCTTTCCCTCTCTCTCTCCTTCTGTCTATTTCCCCTATACACATCCCCCATATCCCCACTCTCTTCTTTCCCTTTCCCCACGCCCCCTCCCTTTCTCCATTTCCCCTTTTGCCTTTACTCATCCCCTCTCTTCCTTTCCCTCCCCTCTCTCCCTTCTTCCTTGTAATTCCTAGGAGTGAGTGTCCCTTTACCTCGGTGTTTGTCGGATTTCCGTTCGGTTTTCTTTATTATTTCTTTCTTCCTTTTTTTATGTTGATGTTGCTGCGCGAATTCTTTATATTGCAGAAGGGTATTTTTTTTTTTTTTCTTTACTTTCCTGCATTTTATTTGTTTGCATCTTACTTATTTACATTTATATAATTTCGATTGCCTATTTACATCTTATTTACTTGCATCTTATCTAATTGGATCTTATTTACTTTTATCTACTTTATTTATATATTCATTTACATATTATTTATTACATCTGTTTTAAGTAATTCTTTTTTTTTTTTTTTTTTTTTTGAGAAGTACATTTTTTCATCTCATTTTTCATCTCATCGAACAAGGGGCTTTGTTATAGGGCAAAATTACAATTAATAGAACGGAATAGTCCGTAAGAGAACATTATTTGCTTTCACCAGTACTAATGAGATTAGTTTACGAACTATGTTGAGAACCTATTCTGTGATGTTGGTAATCCTCAAACGAAATATTATGATAACAAAGGAATGGAATAAACTTATTTATGGCAAAAACTTTTAACTAGTTGGGTCCTTCACAGCGAGGGAAAGTTTTTGTGGGTAGATTTTTAAAAAATGAGTTTACGTTCATTGTAGTCAAAGTAATGTTCAATTGTTCCCGAAACTTTCATGTATATTTTCTCCCTATGGATCCTCGCAGTACATGATAGAATATATAAGGTAAAGAAGTAATTGCATTATAATTAGAAGAAAAAAAAACAAACTCGTCTAGTTATTGAGTTAACTAAGACAATGGAATATAAACTGCCTGGTGAGTTTTTACATTTGGGATCCAGTTTTCCACATTTCATCGTATTTTTATAAACGATGGCATTCAATATTTACAGACTAGTTGACTTTGGAACCTTGTTATATGTCCTCGATTTTTAAATATTGGACTAATTTATGTTTTGGTTTCAAATTTACTATTTCTGTCTCTCTGTCTCTGTCTCTCTCTCTCTCTCTATCTATCTATCTATCTATCTCTCTATCTCTCTCTCTCTCTCTCTCTCTCTCTCTGTAGTTTTTATGGCCACCATTATCATCATCATCACCTTTCATTACTATTACTACAGCAACTACTTTCTTCACTACTACTTCTACTACTACTATTGGGGGGGGGGGGGGGTGAGGGAGGAATCCCATCACTGCTTCCTTATTTCTTCTTCTCTCAGCTGCTTCCTCCCCACTTCATATCCTCTCCAACTCCACCCCTCCCCGTCACACACATTCGTGCTACCTCTCTCTCTTACTATCTTCTCTATCTCTCTCTCTCACTCTCTGTCTATCTTTCTCTCTCCCACTCTCTCTCTCTATTTCTTTCTCTCTCTCTCACTCTCACTCTCATTCTCTGTTTATCTTTCTCTCCCTCTCTCTCTCTCTCTCTCTCTCTCTCTCCCTCCCAACCCTCCCTCCCTCCATCCCTCCAACCCTCCCTCCCTCCCTCCCTCCCTCCCTCCCTCCCTCCCTCCCTCCCTCCCTCCCTCCCTCCCTCCCTCCCTCCCTCCCTCCCTCCCTCCCTCCCTCCCTCCCTCCCTCCCTCCCTCCCTCCCTCCCTCCCTCCCTCCCTCCCTCCCTCCCTCCCTCCCTCCCCCCCTCCCTCCCTCCCTCCCTCCCTCCCTCCCTCCCTCCCTCCCTCCCTCCCTCCCTCCCTCCCTCCCTCCCTCCCTCCCTCCCTCCCTCCCTCCCTCCCTCCCTCCCTCCCTCCCTCCCTCCCCCCCTCCCTCCCTCTCTCCCTCCCTCCAACCCTCCCTCCCTCCAACCCTCCCTCCCTCCCTCCGCCCTCCCTCCACTCTCTCCAGCCTCCCTCCCTTCTCCTCCTCCTCCTCCCTCCCTCCCTCCCTCCCATCCTCCCTCCTTCCCTCCCTCCTCCCCCTCCCTCCCTCCCTCCCTCCCTCCCTCCCTCCCTCCCTCCCTCCCTCCCTCCCTCCCTCCCTCCCTCCCTCCCTCCCTCCCTCCCTCCCTCCCTCCCTCCCTCCCTCCCTCCCTCCCTCCCTCCCTCCCTCCCTCCCTCCCTCCCTCCCTTCCTCCATCCCTCCCTCCCTCCTCCCTCCCTCCCTCTCCCTTCCTCCCTCCCTCCCTCCCTCCCTCCAACCCTCCCTCCCTCCCTCCCTCCCTCAACCCTCCCTCCCTCCCTCCAACCTCCTCCAACCCTCCAACCCTCCTCCCTCCCCCCCTCCCTCCCTCCCTCCCTTCCTCCCTCCAACCCTCCACTCCAACCCTCCCTCCCTCCCTCTCCCTCCCTCCCTCCCTTCCTCCCTCCAACCCTCCCTCCCTCCCTCCAACCCTCCCTCCCTCCCTTCCTCCCTCCCTTCCTCCCTCCCCTCCCCTCCATCCCTCCCTCCCTCCCTCCCTCCCTTCCTCCCACTCCCTCCCTTCCTCCCTCCTTCCTACCTCCAGCCTCCTCCCTCCTTCCTCCCTCAACCCTCCTCCCTCCCTCCAACCTCGCCTCCCTCCCTCCTCCAGCCCCTCCCTCCCTCCCTCCAACCCTCCCTCCCTTCCTCCCTCCCTCCCTCCCTCCTTCCTTCCAACCCTCCCTCCCCTCCTTCCAACCCTCCCTCAACCCTCCCCTCCCTCCCTCCCTCCCTCCCTCCCTTCCTCCCTCCCTCCCTCCCTTCCTCCCTCCAACCCTCCCTCCAACCCTCCCTCCCTCCCTCCAACCCTCCCTCCCTCCCTCCCTCCCTCCCTCCCTCCAACCCCCCCTCCCTCCAACCCTCCCTCCCTCCCTCCCTCCAACCCTCCCTCCCTCCCTCCCTTCCTCCCTCTCTCCCTCCAACCCTCCCTCCCTCCCTCCAACCCTCCCTCCTCCCTCCCTCCCTCCCTCCCTCCCTCCCTCCCTCCCTCCAACCCTCCCTCCCTCCCTCCCTCCCTCCCTCCCTCTCCCTCCCTCCCTCCCTCCCTCCCTCCCTCCCTCCCTCCCTCCCTCCCTCCCTCCCTCCCTTCCTCCCTCCCTCCCTCCCTCCCTCCCTTCCTCCCTCCCTCCCTCCCTCCCTCCCTTCCTCCCTCCCTCCCTCCCTCCCTCCCTCCCTTCCTCCCTCCCTCCCTCCCTCCCTCCCTTCCTCCCTCCCTCCCCCTCCCTCCCTCCCTCCCTCCCTCATCCCCTCCCTCCCTCCCTTCCTCCTCCTCCCTCCTTCCTCCCTCCAACCTTCCCTCCCTCCACTCCAACCCGCCCTCAACCCTCCCCTTCCTCCCTCCCTTCCTCCCTCCAACCCTCCCTCCCTCCTCCAACCCTCCCTCCCCCCCTCCCTCCCTCCCTCCCTTCCTCCTCCCTCCCTCCAACCCTCCCTCCCTCCCTTCCTCCCTTCAACCTTCCCTCCCTCCAACCCTCCCTCCCTCCCTCCCTTCCTCCCTCCAACCCTCCCTCCCTCCCTCCCTTCCTCCCTCCAACCCTCCCTCCCTCCCTCCCTTCCTCCCTCCCCGCCCTCCCTCCCTCCCTCCCTCCCTCCCCCCTCCCTCCAACCCTCCCTCCCTCCCTCCCTTCCTCCCTCCAACCCTCCCTCCCTCCCTCCCTTCCTCCCTCCAACCCTCCCTCCCTCCCTCCCTTCCTCCCTCCAACCCTCCCTCCCCCTCCCTCCCTTCCTCCCTCCCTCCCTCCCTTCCTCCCATCCCTCCCTCCCTCCCTCCCCTTCCTCCCTCCCCCTCCCCCTCCCTCCCTCCCTCCCTCCCGCCCTCCCTCCCTCCTCCCTCCCTCCCTCCCTCCCTCCCTCCCTCCCGCCCTCCCTCCCTCCCTCCCTCCCTCCCTCCCCGCCCTCCCTCCCCCTCCCTCCCTCCCTCCCTCCCTCCCTCCTCCCTCCCTCCCTCCCTCCCTCCCTCCCTCCCTCCCTCCCTCCCTCCCTCCCTCCCTCCCAACCCTCCCTCCCTCCCTCCCTCCCTCCCTCCCCTCCAACCCTCCCTCTCCACTCCACTCAACCCTCCCTCCCTCCCTCCCTCCTCAACCCTCCCTCCCTCCCTCCAACCCTCCCACTCCTCCTCCAACCCTCCCTCCCTCCCTCCAACCCTCCCTCCCTCCCTCCCTCCCTCCAACCCTCCCTCCCTCCCTTCCTCCCTCCTCCCTCCCTTCCTCCTCCCCCTCCCACTCCAACCCTCCCTCCCTCCCTCCCTCCCTCATCCCTCCCTCCCTCCCCCCCTCCCTCCCTCCTTCCTCCCTCCCTCCCTCCCTTCCTCCCTCCAGCCTCCCTCCAGCCCTCCCTCCCTCCCTCCAACCCTCCACTCCCTCCACCCTCCCTTCCTCCCTCCCTCCAACCCTCCCTTCCTCCCTACCTACCTATCTACCTACCTTTTTCTCTTTTCTTCTTTTTTTTCTCTCGTACCACACACCGCGATCATGAAAGTCATGATGTGAAGCCACCCGATAATCAATTCTCCTCCTTGAGTGAACCTCGAAGCGGACGAACTCGTAGCGGACGAAGACGAAGAAAACTCGAGGATGAAGGGGGGGGGGTCCAGATGACGGAAAAAATGGGGTACTAGAAATTGTGGAATTGGTGTAAGGTTCTAATTCTACGTATATTGGGTGGTAATGTGTAAGTGCGGGAAGGGGAAAGGTGGAAATGTTTATGAATGTATGGATTAGTTTGATTTTTGTTTAAAGATGGTGGTTAATAAAGAATGAAAATAGTGAATGATTGATAAATGAGATAAGGTAGTACTGTTGTGTGAACTGCAATTAAAAAAAATCTACGAATACAAACAATATAAATAAGCTCATCTAACTTCAATACACAATAGATTATAAAAAAAACATTTTATTAGACAGCCAACAAATAACTGTAAAACAAACAATAAAAATCACTTAAAAAGAAGCCAGAGACTAACACACACACAAAAAGAAAGAAAGAAAAAACAACAAAACAACTAAACCGGATAATGGAATATTCCTCCCCCTTGCCCTCCCCCCCCCCCTACCCCAGCCCTGTAGTCAAGATTTCCACAGGACAAATAAATTGAGGCAACCGATAATAGCCGTTGACAGGCGGCCCGGGATACGAGTAGGCCTATGGACGTTATGAATTCGACTTAGAATGCCTCTCCTTGAAGAACCGCGGAAGAAATAAATACGAAGAGAAAATAATGATGATAAATGCATAAACAATGTAGATGACGATGATTGTTGTGGGAATAGTGATGTCAATAATGATAACCAAAAATATGTTATTAATGATAATGATATTGATGATAATGATAACAATAACAATCATAGTGGTCATTATGATTACAATATTGACAGGGTTGTTGATAATGATAACAACAATAATGATAGATTTATTGATAATGATAACAACAATAACGATAGGATTATTGATAATGATAACAATAACAATCATAGTGATCATTATGATAACAACAATAATGATAGGATTATTGATAGTGATAACAGCTATGACAATTGTATGAAAGTTATATACGGTACCAAATAGTGATAATGATATGGATATTGATGTAGTGTGATACACGAAATAGTATTTGTGACACATTAAACCAGTGAGGCAAAAGATAATGCCTGATAGCGTGATATTAGTTGTACACATGTATTATTATTTATATTGTTTTCTATATGTACAGTTGTCCCATGTACATTGTGTAGCATGTATTATTTATATACCTTTATGTACGAGAATCATATTTCTATCGTACGACACTTTATGTATGTATCTCGTACATCTGGCAACGAGATGTACGAGAGATGCGAGCTCGCCAGGCCACCAGGAGACCCAGAATGTCACGTTTTATTTTGTTGTGTTTACACCTTTAAAGTCTACTTAAGTTTCAACTCCGTGTTTAATTCTCACATAACATTAGAGGATTTTTCATAGAGAATAACGAAGATGATGGTAATATTAATGGTAATGCTTAAGTGATAACATTAATATCCTGACAATGAGGATAGTGCGGGCAATATATATATATATATATATATATATATATATATATATATATATATATATATATATATAATATATATATATATATATATATATATATATATATATATATATACATACACATACATATATATATATATATATATATATATATATATATATATATATATACTATATATATATATATATATATATATATATATATATATATACATACATACATACATATATATATATATATATATATATATATATATATATATATATATATATATATATATGTCACAGGTCCGTTTACTCCGTGGAGAGAGAGGATCAGTGCAGCCAGGTCAATCAGAAAAAGCACCAGAACAGAACATGCGGTTTATTACCGGAATAGACATAATACAGGACACGACATCACAAAAGAGTACACAGGCACAAGTAACATTACCAGGGCAGGAAAAGGTGAGGAAGACGAGGTCGCATGGTGGAGAGGAGACGGCTGGTACACGGAAACAGGAGCGTAGGATTAACTGGGTCAACTCACTAAAATTTTTGAAAATCGCGCTTTTTGTAGCTGGCCTCCGTGCCAGCTACAAGCACCCCCGTTCCTCATCACCAGACCTCAACCAATCACGAGTGACCTGAGCTGCGAGGTGTCGCTACCATGCACCGACGTCAGGGCAGGACATCGGGCGAAGCTTGCCCCTGCACACCGACCAATCAGGTCGCATGTTACCACTGACCTACCTCGCGAGTCGTGTCACCGTGTACCTGTCCGGTTACACTAACGCACCTGCACCCACACACACAGCGTAATATACATTTACTTACAAAAACAACATTCACATTTACAAAAATACAATTACATCAATCCTAGCTAATCTCGCAGTTGTGACAATATATATATATGGTAATGATAATTATGATGATGAAAAGACAAATAATAAACAAAGATTATGATGAGGATAATGAGGAT
>BOPN01007670.1:22500-32500 GCA_017312705.2 Penaeus japonicus | reverse complement strand
TATTGTTAGTATGTGTTATGAGTAACTGTCGTGTGGTGGAGTCAAGGTGTTACATGAGTCAAAGTCAAAGTCAGATGATGTCGTTTATGTATAACAAAACGTATTTACAAAGTAAAGCGTAATGGTCAATATAAGTCTTATATAAAAAGTCATCGGTAGGAGACGGCTTCGTCATAGGTCTATGGCGGTGGTTCAGTCATTCTGTTACAACAGTCATCACAGTCAATAAATTATCTTAAATACAAAACAACAAATACTATTTAAATACAGATAAAAACAAGACAGGACGTAGTCTAAACGACAAGCTTCTGGTCAAGGTTTGGGGGCCCAAGTTACTTCATATCAGGATAACTGGACCTCCTCCTTTAAATGGGTTTTGCCTGGATGTTTACTTCAGCTTCAAGGCCTTACATTAAAGAGCCTGTTGCTGAAGTTCTTCATCCAGACTTTTGAGCCATATCCTCTGGTAAGTATTTACACTTCGTTATGTGAATACTTGTCCATTATTTTCTTTACAGAAAAGTCGCATGTTTGATATATCTCTCCGCACTCCTTCTGCAGACTGCGTCCTCGATCGGCGGCGTCGTTGTAGTCCTCGATCAGCGCCTTGATCTCATCGGGAAGGGAGAGGACCTCAGCGTACTGGAGGTAGCTGTGGAGGGAGGGGAATGATCGCAATGAACTAATGTGTTGATGATTTGTTCGGGTGAGTTGCGTGCATTCATGGATAATCAGATTTTTTCATCAACATGAATGTTTGAAATGTTCCAAACTTCATATTGGATATTCCATGTCTTTGATCATAAACCAGTGATTTATGCATCAAGATTTCTACTATAAACAATATTCAGCTGGAGCCTTGAAAACCGTACCTAAAGACGTCAACGAGGCGGGCAGCAGGGGATCCGAAGCGAGAGGTGTTCTGGTGGATTTCACAGATCAGGCGCTTTTGGCACTCGAGATCAGCAGGGTCAAACTTCCTCCAGGCTTCTTCGCCGATGGCAATCCAATCGAGGATGGAGAACTTCTCCCAGTCGATGGCATAGGGATCGAAGGATCTAAGGGTAACAGCGACAGGTGTGAGAAAATGAGCGAAACATTGGTGGAATTATGGAAAATGCAGATAAGTGATTTATGAAAATAATATAACATTATACAATATATCTAATGTTAACTTTACAGATCTTCTTTTATATTTACTTCTACTGCTAATCTATTAATCTACACAAAACACTTGTAGGAAATGCAACATGCATACATTCCATACACTAACATGTACATATTATATCTTATATACTGGACACTGTACACGATACACCTTACCGCCTGTATGAAGAGTATGAGGAATATCCGCCATTCCCGCCGTATCCTCCTGACCCTGAACCATATCCTGAACCACCAAATCCTCCCGCAAAGAGAGAGTAAAGGAGGAATCCTAGGGCGCCTAGACCCAGAAGGGTGACAAGGCCTGATGCAAGGACGGAAGCGAGGGCCGCAAGGGTGGTGATATTTAAACTAAGACCAGTACCAGTGGTGGTTCCTCCTACAGGTATAACTAAGAGACGACCCTCTTCGTCATACAAGTCACTGGAGCTGAAGTCGAGGTCCAGAGAAACGGCAGTTGTAGCCACCGAAGCTACAACCACGAAGAGTGATACAAACTTCGAAAACATGACGAACTTGCAAGATGTATTTTCCCTTATTCAAATTTTGCTTTAATTACACTGGCTGATCACTGAACAGACTGCTCAATGAACCCAAAGACTTAGAGCCTGAGATGTGGTGTGCCATCAATCTGACGAGTCGCCCTTATATACGATGGCGATTTGTGACGTCAGAGGGGGCGTGGAAGTTTAGTAGCAAGACCTACTGAGCCAGATAAGAAGAAATCGTAAGGTGAAAAAAATCCTTCAGCCTCCCTTGGTCAACAACAAAAGTGTAGAATGGGAGGGGATACGGAGGAGGAGGAGGAGGGGCAGTGACCACCCTCCAGCCCCAGGGCTCATCAAACACCTGAGGAGTGAGTAAGATCAGCTCACCCGTCGTCTGTAAAGCCCCCTCCAAGTTGTTCATCATCGCCTTAGATTTCTCGATGTTATAAGGAGAACTAAGGTTCAGCGCCGGCGCCTTTCCCATTGACAGAACCAAAGAACCGTTGCACAAACAGCCCGAGGTGGGCCGCTTGGATGACTCGACATGTTCCCCCCTCAGGTGTTGGTGCCGCCGGCTAGCGCACGTTGCCATACGGATTCTACCATTTCATTGGTATGATATATGCCACTACATAGTGTTACTCATATTCTTTATGTACTATTATTATTATTATTAATTTGTTATCGATCTAATAATCGAGAGCGAAAAAGCGATAATAGGCATCCACCATGAAAGCGCGGGAGTCTATGTAAATTAGCAAAAGCGTGGATGTGTCCTAATTATATATGACTTAAAAGAGATGGTAGTGGGATCCTTTGGTCATTTGCATCGCCGCCGCCGAGCAGATAAGACACAGACAACCTGACTCCTGGTTCTGCTACCTATAGACCTAAAACTCAGAATCAGTTACATAGTGTTTTTGACGTTCGAATTCCAGTTCTGAGGCATCACTGGCAGAAGTGTGATAAAAAACTGAGCTGTGAAGAGTGTTATATAATACGTAATCATATCATTACATTGCTTTGATTCAGTTTGTTTTTATGGGTCTAAAAGTGATATGCTTTGCAAATTCATGTTTTTTTTTAACCCAAAACTTCAAGCTAATAGTTATTTGTTCTAAGGAAAGCTCACGCATCTTATATGATAATGACTATCAGTGTATTGTATTTGAATTTAAGAATGTGAAGTTTCTAGTAAGAAAATAGATATTTGTCACTTTAAGATATATCCTAAGTAGTTTTTTTTTTTCTTCTTTTTTTATCGCGTTGCAAAGCAAATCTTGTATGAAAGCTCCTAATTGTATTTAACCCAGCACATACGGTCTAGATGCTGACAATCATTCATCCCGTAAAATTATCACGTATTCCATAGAGGTATTGAATAGATGTTGTGTATTGATTTAAATAAAGTGATATCTTCCTTTGGTAAGTAAAGGCGTTTTTATTTCCTTTTTATTTTACCCTAAAAAATAAAGACTTATTCTGAAGCAATACCTTTCATGTTGGCTAAGCATATTATGCTGAAACGAAGAGTACGAGTGAATACTTGACCTTCATCCTAAGATTTGTACTGCTGGCAAGGACGCGTAAGACTGATATCATCGTAATCCTCAACGTAAAGCAAATTCTAACCTCAAGGGCACCATGAGTTAGTGCTAGATGAAATCACCTCACGAATGCTAAGGAAGTTTTAGAGTTATGAGTCAGTTTCATCCCCCTCCCTCTCTTCTCTTTCTATCTTTCTCTCTCTCTCTCTCTTCTTGAGGGGACGCTGGTGTTGACATATGTCAATAAAGATTTTTCTTCATATAAGATATGTCATCAGGAACATGGCTTGGAAGACAGTCTAAGACTTAACTTGTATATCTATTGCAGTGATGCTTTAGACTAGATTGGGTTGCACATACATGCATATGCATTGCTAGCATTTACAATAGCAAAGCAGATACTAAACATATGTACATTGTACTTACCTGTTGTGACTTTCATTTTTACCACTGAACCAGCGCCTATATAGCAATTCAGAATGACTGAGTAAAGAATGATACCTCAATACGAGGATTGAATTAGTGAGATTGACATAAGGAAGTGGTTCAGTGGGCGGCCAGTTGTGTGCACGGGGAAAGGGCGAGGTCATGGTCAGGTTGGTACGCACCCGCGGTTGGCTCGGCTAGAATAGCCTGAACCAGAACTGTAGCCTGAACCTGAGCTGTAGCCAGAGCTGTAGCCCGAATCGGCGGGGGCGGTCAGGAGGTAATAAAGGGCAATGGCACCGGCGATGCCCCAGAGCAAGATGCCGGCGGAGAAGAGGAGCAGGGTGGTGTTGAAGGTAACAAATGAACCGGTGGAGGCATTGGTAAAGATGAAGAAGAGCCTGGGTTCAACTTCTTGATTTGACCCTGGCTGTTCCAAGTTCAGGTCAGCATATGGGTAGTAGTCGGATGCAAGGACGCAGGAGGAGAGGAGCAGGGCTCCGAGAACATGCAGGAGCGTGCGGTTCATTCTCGCGTCTACCGCAAGTCACTGCACTGTAAAAGTGGGGTGCCACGTTCAGTTATTGGGCTAGCTGGCTGTACAGTGGCCTGGAACCAGCGAGACCCGAACACGTCTGGCCGTGGCACTGTTCTCATGTTATTGGTGACCTATTGTGTCCAAAAGTGAGATTAGGAAGGAGGTAGGAGTGTGTGGTCAATCAGTCAATGCTTTGTGACCAGACCCTTTGCAGAGGCTGTTCAGGGGTCCCATATAGATCTTTGACCATGCATAAGAATGAACCGCAGCGCCTGTGTCCTGCCGGGCCACCGTCGGGATTTAGGTAGGTGTTGGGCCAAGTGGTAATAGTGATGATGGGCGGGTGAGGGCAGGGAATCTCTGTTGGGGCAAATGCTGGTGTTGAGGTAAGGTTATGATTGTGGAGGAGGTTATGCCGGGCCGGGGGTGTTAAGGGAGGGCGGGGTGAGGAAGACACCGCTCTTCTGTTACAATACCCTGACAAATTGGACGTTACATACGCTTTCCTGCCATGTGATCCATAGGAGGAGTCGCTGCTGCCAGAGTACCCGGAGTAGCCGTAGCTGCCAGAATCTTCACCAGTGGCGTAAAAATAGGCAAGAGCAAGGACAGCCCCCAGCACAAGCAAGCTCGTGATGCCGAGGATGAATGAGGCGTAACCGACTGTAACTGAGGTAGCATTGGTGCTGATAAAGAATCTGCCCTCAGGGTTGTCATCTGCTACCGGGTACTCATTCAGCGTCTCAGGAGAGAAGCCCATGGTGAGGGTAGCAAGGCCGGCCACCAGGGCGAGAACTACCAGCGTGCGGTTCATTCGGAAGGGTAGAGGATAACCTGGAAGACCAGGATAAAAGGCAAGATGACGCTGTTCTTCCCGATACAGATCGAGAGGTCGACGAGAGCAAGGAAGGTCACGAGAAGAGTACAGGATTGTACCTGCCATTCTTGCATCAGAGTATTACATAAGCCAATTGTAGCGATGGTGAAGAGGCCATTTGCCAATGCTATAAGCATAGAAACTTGGTATCGACACGTCCGCGGGGCAGCCGAGCTGTGTGACTCTGACCAGTGTTTGTAGTCCTTGAGAGTGGGGCGGGGCCTCAGTTTAACAAGGTCCGTCATTAAAAGAAACTTGTCCCTGGGCACGGAATCTGAATTCTTCAAAGTAATTATCAACTGACAGGAGCATCAAGAATAGGGGTGTTTACAAATGAATTTGGAAGTTGAGAGAAGGTAAAGGTTAGGTGGGACGGTGAGGTATCTTGAGGATGCAAACGGAATCCTCAAGCACGCCAATGACTAAATTTGAGGACCAAAAGTGGACCCCAACTACTACAGTGCCATCATGCTTTGATGTGTCACCGAGCAGTTGGAACCATGCACTGTTGAACTAACTATGTGACATGCCTTGTGTGCTCGCCATGCTTTGGTTCATAATGTGGCAGATGAGGCACATGCAACGCTCATGATGCATGTACCTACCTCATGCCCCGTCATCAAAGGTCATTCAGTTTAGACAAAGTAAAAGATGCCTTGGATGACGGAAACGTAGCAGATTGAGCATTATTTAAGCCACTATGACCGGGCCTTACTATATTGAATCCTAAATGTTTGTTACGTACAGGCCCATTAAGTCGTTAAATCTTCGCCCGGTGGATGCGTATTCACACCCTACCCAGTAGCACAGGACTGCGCTGCCAATGATGGTAAATACGACGCCCCAAAGCAAGAGCCACACGATCCCTGCCCCAGAGACTGTCGTACTGGTGCTGGATGTGTTGGTGCTTAGGAACAGCTTCTCCTCGAGATCTTTAAGCTCCAGTTCTTCCCCGGCCTTGTTTGTAGCAAGGTCCTGTGATGGATCTGAGACGTCCTCAGCCAGGGAAGAAGCAGAGAGGAAGACTAGGACTCCCAGCAGGAATGCCAGGTACTTAAGTGAGAACATACTGGCCTGAAATAAGTCGTTGTGTGGGTATACACAATAGTTATCAGTGGCGACACCTTTTGATTTAATTCTGCCATCTAGTGAACCTAAGGATTTATATCTTTTTAAACATTGAATGTGGCGGTGCTTCACTGGAGGAGCGTGGCTGAGAGGAAAAGGATAGGCTAGGATATGGGTGGCGGGGACGCGTGCACGACCGGGCCTGGCTTGAGGCAGGGAGGAGGAGACTGTAACTGTGGACTACACCGGCGATACCTACTTCTCAAGGTTACGCCCGTAGGAGTCAGAGGAAGAACCACTGTAGCCGCTGTAACCTGACGAATAGGAATCTCGCCCAGGGCCTCCGTAAAGGTAGAACAAGAGAGCTAGGCCGATAATGAGAGGGACGAGTAAAGCCGCGCCCAGGGCAATATACCCGGCATTCCCAATTGTGATACTTGTTGTGCCTGTGTTTCCAATACCGAGACCCGTTAGTAGGAATCTTTCTTCGGCCTCATCATCGGCTAAGTCCTTAGGATCCTGCTGGGCCTCGGCTGCCCACCCCACTCGCATACATATAACAAGGACAGCGGCGTAGAAGAAAAATGTCTTCATGATTGAACAAGGCCTGAAAAGGTGATAATATGTCACAAGCACGTATGTGTGCTGCTCTCAGCATGCAAGGGTCAGGCTGCAGGCTGGCGGTTGTGACCCTCATGCACCAGCGCTACAATATTGGCTCTTCGGCAGACACTAGATGGCAGGGTTCTTCAATCCTTGCAGCGCACCATGAGAATACAGGTCTCTTTGAGTTACCAATGACTGGATCTCCATAGAAAATGGAGGTGCCAGACTGGACAGAAAACGGGATGCCTACGCGACAGAGCAACGGAGACCATTTCAAAGTGTACAGGGAAGTTTTAAAGATTTAGAAGAATTTCTACCAACTAAACCTGAGAAATGTTTGAGTGCTGAGAGACACAAAAATGGGATATTAATTGAAAAATCTAAATCAGCCAATAAACTGCTGTTTAATAAAGACAGTTATTATGACAAACAAAGCACCGATTCTTTTCCATAACATTTTGTTTTATACGATAAAACATGGATTTATATGAATATAACATTTCATTCCTTACTCATAGTTTCGACTCCATAGGTCATACATTTGATGTTGTTCTCGTATGTTATTGCTTCTCAGTCAGTCTTGGAAAAAATAGTTATATTTTTCGTCCTATATTACAGCACGGAATAAGTTTTCCGTTGAACTTTATAAAGATATTAAAACCGATGTAATAACTGATTATATAGATGTATATATGTATAGAAGTTTATATATATATATATATATATATATATATATATATATATATATATATACATATATATATGATATATACACACACGTACATATAAACACACACACACACACACACACACATATATATATATATACACACACACACACACACACACACATATATATATATATATATATATATATATATATATATATATATATGTTTATATATACATATATATATATATATACATATATATATACATACACATATATATATATATTTATATATGTATATATACATATATATGTATATGTATATGTTATATATATATATATACATATATATGTATATGTATATATACATACATATATATATATATATATATATATATATATATATATATATATATATATATATATGTGTGTGTGTGTGTGTGTGTGTATACATATATATATATATATCTATATATATATATATATATATATATATATATATATATATATCCATATACATATATATATATATATATATATATATATATATATATATATATATATATATCAGTATGCATATATTATATATTGTGCGTGTATGTATACATTTATATATATATATATATATATATATATATATATATATGTATATATATGTATATATATGTATATATATGTATATATATGTATATATATATATATATATATATATATATGTATGTATGTATATGCATATATACATGAATAAATCGCTACGCTCCTTTTTTTCTTTAGAATTGCCAGAGAATCTACCGCATCTCTATTATATTGAATGGGATATAAAACCGAAGCTTTCAAAGGAGAATATGGCTGAATGACAAATACCTCGCCAAATTATGTTAGACTGAATTATATAATGAATGCGTGTTCAAGTGATCTTTATTTCTGTTCATCATGCCGGACGAGTCATACGCAAACGATTGATTGCTATAACAGTTCCTTGAAAATTATGTAGCCTGGAATTATTCACAAAATATATAGCGTCAAACGTAAAAGTAATTCAAACTACAATCAAAATTTTATATGAAGCCTAGTCATTGTCTCAAAACTGTTCGCTGGTTTTGTGGTTAAGGTTTATGGTCGCCTTACCCTTGGTTTGCGCATATCGATCACCATGGAAAACGTAACCGCCTTCTGTAGGAAGAAGCATATGCTGGTGTTGGCAACCCGTCCTGTTATTTTAATGACCGTGATTATTGCTGTGAAGGTTATTACCTTTGTATGTGAAGTCGAGCAATAACAACACTAGGAAATCATGAAAATACAATAACTATCTAAGATGAAAAATCATGGGAAATCGATGGTTAATTTCGCAAGCAATTCAATAGTAAGCGATGTGAACAAAATGAACTGATGTATATTAATGAAGCTACAACGCTGCTGGCATGTACCTTATTTTGAGGAAGCTAGTATTACCAGGATATAGAGATTAAAACAAAATGACTGGAGCCGACCAGACTGACCGAGACAGCAAAGCTTCGAGACGCTTCCGTTTAATGACATGTGGTAATTATCTGGAGAAACGAGGATAGGATATGGCGGTCACACGTGTTGGCGTTGTGACGTATCTTGGTCAGTTTGTGTATATCATGTTATGATCTTATTTGCGAAAACTCATTCTATAAACTGTAATGTTTATGTATTTCGAACTTGAAAGGACGCAGTTTAATAGTTATACCTAAACGATGATGGTAGTTTGGAATAAATGTTTTTATATATAGCATTTTAGCAGATCTCGTTCACGGTAAAAAGTAGATGCTTTGCGCTGCACATGCACGGACAGGATGAATCAAGAGATACTGTAGAATCTATGTCTACTCAGGTGGGTGGAGAGGCCAGGGAAGACATTACTGACAGAAAAGTGGAAGAATCCAACACCACAAAAACTGTATTCCCATGGAGCTGCCGCGTTTCATTCTCGCAATTGGACACAATCGGCATCCAATCCACACGTTATCTAAATTACTACCTAGAGAGGTCTTTGTTATATATACATATGTATTTACAAGTATGTGCATAATGATATATACATATGAGATGTACAGATTAAACCATGAAAGGGAACTAAATATCTCATTCTTCTACTTATAATGAAAGGATGTTAATTCTCTAATCAGAAGGCTATAATAATTCAGGTGTAGTGTTGTAACATTTCTAAATTGTATTTTATAGTATATACATACAAGCTTTATATGATTATGATTATGGGATGTTGGTATTTTTATATACAAAATGGTGATAGATGAGTGATTTATATTCAAATGTTGAAAATGCAATGAGTGCCTTGAGCTGTTCAATAAATGATTGCTTGGAATACAAAATCTACCTAAAGATGCTGAACAGTTAAAAATGTATAGTACGACAATCGAATTGCTTGTAGTAATTGATACACAGCATATCCTTGTGATGTGATGAAAGAGCGAGTGTATTTTTTGTATCTTCAGATTAAACGCATACAATAGACGATGACTAACTTACACAAATGTTTTCTTTCAAGGATTTATGTATACAATGGACGCGTGGCGGTCTATTGTGAACCATGTTGATACAGGTTTAAGCACAGTTCAAACATTCAAG
>BOPN01007670.1:2500-5000 GCA_017312705.2 Penaeus japonicus | reverse complement strand
ACATATATATATGTTATATATGTACATATATATGTATGTATATATATGTACATATATATACATACATATATATATATATGCATATATATGTATACATATTTTTCACTCATACATACATATATACTTATTATATGTACATATTTATATGTATGTATATATATATATATATATATATATATATATTATATATATGCATATATGTATACATACATGTATATATATATATATATATATATATATATATATATAACATATATAGATATATATACATAATCATACATGTCATATGTACATATACATATATATATATATATATATATATATATATATATATACATATATATGTAAATATATATATGTATATACATATGTATACATATATATGTAAATATATATATATGCATATATGTATACATACATGTATATATATATATATATATATATATATATATATATAACATATATAGATATATAAACATAATCATGCATGTCATATGTACATATTCATATATATATATATATATATATATATATATATATATATATATATATATACTTAGGAAAAGTAACACCGGCGCATCTACGTACATCATCTTTATTTCTTAAACGTTTCGAAGTTTACTAACTTCATCGTAAGTGCTAAAAATAGAGAAAAAAGAACCGTTAATAGTAACAATTAAAGTAACAATGGTTCAAACTAGTAAAAAGGCTAAATAAAACATGAATATTACTAAAAGGTAGTTAACACTGTAAAAATAGTTGAACGACACTTATAAAAATGGTGATATAAGAATGATAAAAGGTTAACGAGAAAATATAACTAAAAATAAAAGCGAGTTCTAAATATAAAAAACACAAACTAAAATGATTACAAAACATAGGACCAATAAATGAGAAATCTTACAGTTAAAAACTGGAATTATTGAGTGTGTAATGGGATGGCAGTTGTTGTGTTGTTAAGCTCTGGCTTCATCCTCTAAATAAACAGCGATTCCAAGATGATGAGGTTAAGTCTGTGTGAGGAAGAGGTTAGAATTTGGAAATAATTTTGTGTGAGTGGATGTCCAGTGGAATAGCAGTGTTCTCTGATGGCAGATGGTGATGGTGAACTTAGCTGAATACCAGTACGGTAAGATTTTCCCATGTGCTCAAGGATACGGTGCTGTAGAGGACATGTGGTGTTACCCACATATCGAGAGTTACATCTCGAACATTTGAATTGATATACAACACATGATTTCAGAGCAAAGGGCAAAGGTACCGTTTTGTTCAGAAGAGAACGCATCATAGTGTGTGTCTTAAAGATAAATCTAAAATCAATATGAGGGAAACAATCTTTGAAGATATTCTGCAGTTCCTTTCTTATGCTAAAACTTAATTGTCCAAGATATGGCAATGTGATGCAACAAACATCTCTAGTAATTGTCATAACAGGAGTAGGAGGGGAGTGTTTTTGTTCAAGAATCTTCTTCAGACTCTGTATAAAATTTTGCTGACGTAATTTGAACAAATATTGTAGGCTCTGTTGATTAGTGTTGAGACACTGTTTAATTTGAAAATCTTGGGGGAATAACTAAAGTACTTAAGGCCCAAACCAGTAAAAGTTGGTTTTCTATAAACCGATGTTGAGAAACAGCCACTATCATTTCTTATGAGGGTGTCTAAAAATGGTATTACTGAGTCATGTTCAATTTCATACGTAAACTTTAAATTCGGATGTTTAGAGTTCAGGTAGTAAACAAAACGTTCAACCTGAGAGCCGTTGCTAAAGAGGAGGAACGTATCATCCACATACCGACGGTAGAAAATAGGTTTGAAATCAAGAGGGCACTCATCTAACCAATCTTTTTCATGGTGACATAAAAATACGTTTGCATGAGTGGGATCTAAAGGTGAGCCCATGGCCACGCCAATCGGTTTGAGAATACAGGTCATCATTGAATGTAAAGACAGAGTCAGCAGTCGCTAAATGAAGTGCTTTTGTCAGTTGTTTTTCACTTAGCTGTTGAAAATCTTTCGATTCTGCAAGTTTACGTACAATAAGGTTGGTGATCTCAAGTAGGACATTAGTAAACAGTGAGTGTACATCCACACTGGCCATCACAACAGGACCATTGATTTTAACAGTGATAATTTCCTTTACAAAGTCCATGGTATTTTCGACAGTATAATCATTTTTAGTTAGAGGGGTTAATAGTGGGAGCAAGAATTTAACCTCGCTATCACTGCTCTGCTAAGAGCATATAAGTAATTTCCATGATGGTTGTAAGGCAGCTGGTTAAACAATTCTTTTAGTGGTTCGCGTGGTCTATTGGGTTAGGAGCCGGGAGTGTCACTTTGACGACACTGACGAGTCTCGGTCAGGGAGGTAAAATTTGTATTTCTATATTAAATGCGTTACTGCATTCTACCATCTTTCTCTCACAAACACACGCACACACACACACACACACACACACACACATATATATATGTATATGTATATACATATTTAGGTATA
>BOPN01007669.1:52356-55826 GCA_017312705.2 Penaeus japonicus | reverse complement strand
CTCTCTCTCTCTCTCTTTCTTCCTCAATAATGGTACAAGAAATACGTGTAAATTCTCCTATATATATTCCAGTATATCATTCTCTTTTTCTCTCCGCGTCCGTCAAAAATATATATCACTCTTTCTCTCTCTCTCTCTCTCTCTCTCTCTCTCTCCTCTCTCTCTCTCTCTTTCTCTTTCTCTCTCTCTCTCTCTCTCTCTCTCCTCTCTCTCTCTCTCTTTCTCTTTCTCTCTCTCTCTCTCTCTCTCTCTCTGATTTCTCTTCTCATCTCTGTCTAGAAAGAAAGATGGTGGGTAAGAGGAATATTAGAGAGAGGGAGACACAAAGAGAGAGAGAGAGAGAGAGAGAGCGAGAGAGAATAGATAGATAGAAATAGCTAGATAAAGTAGATAAACATAAATAGAGACAGAGAGAAAGAGACCGAGAGAGAGATAGAGAGAACGAAAGAAAGAGAGAGAGAACGAAAGAAAGAGAGAAAGAGAGAGAGAGATGGTTGAATATTAATTTTCCAATATGTAGATTTCAGTTGAAATTTTGTCAAGCATTAGACTTAAATTTGCATATCATTTGTTTCGATCGCTCAAAGGCCCAACGATTCATTGATGTAATCACGAGTCAAGTAGCATTAGGTCATTTCTCTCGCTCGCTCTCTCTCTGTCGTTCTCTCTGTCTGTCTGGCTGTGTAGTTATGTGTCTGTCTGATAGTCTCTCTACCTATCTGTCTGTGTGCCTGTCTGTGTGTTTCTGCATATGTTTCGTGCTTTCTCTCTTTCATTCTCTCTCTCTATCTATCTATCTGTCTATCTCTGTGTCTGTCTCTCTCTCTCTCTCTGTCTCTCTCTATCTATCTATCTATCTCTCTCTCTCTCTCTCTCTCTCTCTCTCTCTCTCTCTCTCTCTCTCTCTCTCTCTCTCTCTCTCTCTCTCTCTCTCTCTCTCTCTCTCTTTCTTCTCTCATTCCTTCGATTTACATATATCATTTCCATTATTAGAAGAAGTATAAAAAGGAGATTCTGTAAGCTTAACATGTTAGGAAATCTTGGATGTGTAATCCCATGCACGAAAGCCTTGTTGCAAGAAATTTTGCACACTCATCAAGCAATGTAGTTTGAATTATTTGCACATAGTTACCTGAGATCCCATTAACATTAAACCCGGTTCGCGTTACCTGAACACTGAAGCAATATATATTTTTTTTTCCTTTACATAATATAGATAATAGATAATTAAATATACTATTTCAGATGCAATCCAAAACACCCATAAGATTTTCAAGTTCAAGATCGAGGAGGTAAAACTTTAAAAAATATATATAAAAAATGACATAAGAAGTAAAAGAAGACATAGAGAAAAAGAGGAAGAAAAAAGAATGGCTAAAAAAGTCAGCTATATATCATTCCTTTTTATGTAATTATTTCAGAGGGGAAACCACTCAAGAATTCTTCCAGTGTTCTTAATTAAGAATTCTTTTCAAAACTTCTATCACATTTGTTCATAACTACAAAACCTCAAATAGCATCGTTGAAATAAACACAAAAAATAATCACCATAGTTCATTATCTATCAAACAATAATAAAACTCTCAGTGTCCTAACGGAGTAAAGAAACTCGTTTTTTGTTTTTTTTTCTTCTTTTTTTGCTTAAGAAAGAGTATTGACTTGTCCTTCGCCTCGAGAGACACGAGTCCCCAATTGTGTCTTCTGTTTGTAATTGCTGAATGTCTGTTAAATTCACTAATTGATGTATAAACTTCGATTAGCGTGTGGAATATAAATGTGAATAAAGATATGTAGGTTTGTTTATTTGCAAATGCTTATGTGTCTATATATGCATGAATATGTTTACATATATGTAAGGGTATAGAATATATAACATGTTATAATCATATGTGTAATACATAATTCAGAAGTATGTGTGTATTGGGTACCTGAGTGTGCGTTTAGAGAGAGAGAGAGAGAGAGAGAGAGAGAGAAAGAAAGAAAGAGAACGTGAGAGACAGAAAGAAAGAGAGAGAGAAGGAGAGAAAGAGATAAAGAAAGAGAAATAGAGAGAGAGAGAGACAGATAAAGAAAGAGAGAGAAAGAAAAACAAACAAAAAACAAAGAAAAACAGATAGAGAAAGACAAAAAAAAAAAAAAAAAAAAAAAAACATACTGAAAAGTGTGTGTAAATACACGTAAGTACACGTACAAGTGCGCGTAAACCAACACATTAAGAGAGCGCCAGACTACAATAGCATCCTTAAGACATCCTCAAAACCTCACCTTTATGTGGCGTCACGAACTGCACTTCAACACAATGCAATAGCGAAGAAGACTCATTCTAGATAAACTGACTATTATTTTTCCCTCCCGCTCTCTTACTCCTTTACTGCATTAAACGTAAAGCAAGAGAAAAGAATCGCTCATTGTAATAGACAGTCACGCCCATTGCACAGCTGGGAGGCGTGACAGGAGCATCTTGAAACCCGAGTCACGTTTACGAGAAAATCGTCTTTTTTCTTGTTCTTTTTTCCTCGTCTTCCACGTGTTCTTCGCCCTTTTTTCTTTCTTTTTCTTCTCTTTCTTCATCGTCATCTTCTTTGCCTTTTTTTCTCGTTCTTTTTCTTCTTCTTACTCGCTTCTCCTTTGTTTTTTCTTGTTCTTTTTCTTCTTCTTACTCGTCTTCTTGTTTGCCTTTTTTCTTCTTCTTTTTCTTCTTCTTACTCGTCTTCTTGTTTGCCTTTTTTCTTGTTCTTTTTCTTCTTCTTACTCGTCTTCTTCTTTGCCTTTTTTCTTGTTCTTTTTCTTCTTCTTACTCGCTTCTTCTTTGTTTTTTCTTGTTCTTTTTCTTCTTCTTACTCGTCTTCTTGTTTGCCTTTTTTCTTGTTCTTTTTCTTCTTCTTACTCGTCTTCTTGTTTGCCTTTTTTCTTGTTCTTTTTCTTCTTCTTACTCGTCTTCTTCTTTGCCTTTTTTCTTGTTCTTTTTCTTCTTCTTACTCGTCTTCTTGTTTGCCTTTTTTCTTGTTCTTTTTCTTCTTCTTACTCGTCTTCTTGTTTGCCTTTTTTCTTGTTCTTTTTCTACGTCTTCCTTGTCTTCTTTTTTTTTTTCTTCTTCTTATCGTCATCGTTACAATTTTTGTTATTGATATTATCATCAGCAACACCGTTTTGTTATTATCATCCTCATTAAAATTGTCTTCCACATCATCATTAGGATTATTATCATGATCATTATCGTCAATATTCCTATCAATCTATTATCGTTGATATTAATTTATCATCATTATCATGTTATTATAATTGTTATCATAATTATGATTATTATTATCATCATTATGATTACTATGGTTTTTGTTATCATTGCTGTTGTTACCATTATTGTTATTATCCATATAATCATCATCATCATTATAAATTATAATTAAGATCATTATCACTGTTATCATCTATTATCACTGACCATCATCATTATTATCATTATTACCATT
>BOPN01007669.1:42356-44856 GCA_017312705.2 Penaeus japonicus | reverse complement strand
CTCTTTCTCTCTCTCCTTCCGCCTCTTCGCTCTCTCTTCTCCCTTCTCTCTCTTTCTCTTTCTCTCTCTCCTTCCGCCTCTTCGCTCTCTCTTCTCCCTTCTCTCTCTTTCTCTTTCTCTCTCTCCTTCCGCCTCTTCGCTCTCTCTTCTCCCTTCTCTCTCTTTCTCTTTCTCTCTCTCCTTCCGCCTCTTCGCTCTCTCTTCTCCCTTCTCTCTCTTTCTCTTTCTCTCTCTCCTTCCGCCTCTTCGCTCTCTCTTCTCCCTTCTCTCTCTTTCTCTTTCTCTCTCTCCTTCCGCCTCTTCGCTCTCTCTTCTCCCTTCTCTCTCTTTCTCTTTCTCTCTCTCCTTCCGCCTCTTCGCTCTCTCTTCTCCCTTCTCTCTCTTTCTCTTTCTCTCTCTCCTTCCGCCTCTTCGCTCTCTCTTCTCCCTTCTCTCTCTTTCTCTTTCTCTCTCTCCTTCCGCCTCTTCGCTCTCTCTTCTCCCTTCTCTCTCTTTCTCTTTCTCTCTCTCCTTCCGCCTCTTCGCTCTCTCTTCTCCCTTCTCTCTCTTTCTCTTTCTCTCTCTCCTTCCGCCTCTTCGCTCTCTCTTCTCCCTTCTCTCTCTTTCTCTTTCTCTCTCTCCTTCCGCCTCTTCGCTCTCTCTTCTCCCTTCTCTCTCTTTCTCTTTCTCTCTCTCCTTCCGCCTCTTCGCTCTCTCTTCTCCCTTCTCTCTCTTTCTCTTTCTCTCTCTCCTTCCGCCTCTTCGCTCTCTCTTCTCCCTTCTCTCTCTTTCTCTTTCTCTCTCTCCTTCCGCCTCTTCGCTCTCTCTTCTCCCTTCTCTCTCTTTCTCTTTCTCTCTCTCCTTCCGCCTCTTCGCTCTCTCTTCTCCCTTCTCTCTCTTTCTCTTTCTCTCTCTCCTTCCGCCTCTTCGCTCTCTCTTCTCCCTTCTCTCTCTTTCTCTTTCTCTCTCTCCTTCCGCCTCTTCGCTCTCTCTTCTCCCTTCTCTCTCTTTCTCTTTCTCTCTCTCCTTCCGCCTCTTCGCTCTCTCTTCTCCCTTCTCTCTCTTTCTCTTTCTCTCTCTCCTTCCGCCTCTTCGCTCTCTCTTCTCCCTTCTCTCTCTTTCTCTTTCTCTCTCTCCTTCCGCCTCTTCGCTCTCTCTTCTCCCTTCTCTCTCTTTCTCTTTCTCTCTCTCCTTCCGCCTCTTCGCTCTCTCTTCTCCCTTCTCTCTCTTTCTCTTTCTCTCTCTCCTTCCGCCTCTTCGCTCTCTCTTCTCCCTTCTCTCTCTTTCTCTTTCTCTCTCTCCTTCCGCCTCTTCGCTCTCTCTTCTCCCTTCTCTCTCTTTCTCTTTCTCTCTCTCCTTCCGCCTCTTCGCTCTCTCTTCTCCCTTCTCTCTCTTTCTCTTTCTCTCTCTCCTTCCGCCTCTTCGCTCTCTCTTCTCCCTTCTCTCTCTTTCTCTTTCTCTCTCTCCTTCCGCCTCTTCGCTCTCTCTTCTCCCTTCTCTCTCTTTCTCTTTCTCTCTCTCCTTCCGCCTCTTCGCTCTCTCTTCTCCCTTCTCTCTCTTTCTCTTTCTCTCTCTCCTTCCGCCATATACATATATATATATATATATATATATATATATATATATATGTATGTATATATATATATATATATATATATATACATATATATATACTCTCTCCCTCTCCCTCTCCTTTATCCCTCTCCCTCCGCACCTCAACCTCCTCAACCATAAACCAGAACTTAAAACTAGGTTCTCACTGAACGCATGAATACCCATCATAGCCTTCCATGAAACTCGCCTTTAACAAACTATCTACTTTCCCTTAGCAACAGTACAAGCAACCTTTCCAGTGCTTGCAATCTGACACACTTCAGGCTGGCTATCCTGATACACTAAGGGGGAGAAAAAAGTGTTTATGTGAGGTGGGCGTGCCGGGAATGGGTGGGGAGCGAGAGTTGTTATTGTTATTATGTTTTTTTCTCTCTCTCTTTTTTTTTTTGAGGGGGGGGGGTAGGGGTAGGTGAGAGTGTTGTTATGGGTCTGCTTTTTACTTTGTTCTAATTGTGTTTACTATGTGCGTGTGTGGTTGTGTGTGTGTGTGTGTGTGTGTGTGTGTGTGTGAGTGTGTGTATTTATACACATATACATAAATGTAAGTATGTATGTATACTTGTATGCATACCTTTATGTACGCACGTGTTCGTCTACGTATGAAAATTAAAATTATTTTTTTTTCAATCTCATCTGCATGTTCTCCGGCACCGAAATCAACATTCGCTGAATATTTTGCTGCCCCGTTTATAATCCTTTATGTTTCGGTTAATGTTCAACCCTACGACCCATTTTCATTTATGATTTGTGGCTGAACTCTCTCTCTCTCTCTCTCTCTCTCTCTCTCTCTCTCTCTCTCTCTCTCTCTCTCTCTCTCTCTCTCTCTCTCTCTTCCTTTTTCTCCCTCCCACTCACCCTCTATTTCATTTTCTCTTTCCTAACTCTCGCTCACTTATTTCTCCTATTT
>BOPN01007668.1:41942-51942 GCA_017312705.2 Penaeus japonicus | reverse complement strand
GGGAAGGGTGAACAGGGTGGAGGAATAAGGGTAAGGGGCAAGTATTTCCTGAGAGGGAAGAGTATTCACTATGAAGGAAGAATATCCAGTATGACTGAGTAGTTAGTATGGGGGAAGACTATTCATTGAGAAGAATAAGCATCCAGTGTGAGGGAGGAGTATTCAGGAAAAGAAAATAGTATTCAGGGTGACGGAATAGCACTTATCAGGAAGCTCACCTGGAGGAACGCCTTTAGCAAGAAGCTCTTCTGGAGGAATGCCTTTAACAGAAGCTCACCTAGAGGAATGCCTTTAGCTGGAAGCTTACCTGTAGGAACGCCTCTAGCAGGAAGCTTACCTAGAGGAACACATTTAGCAAGAAGCTCTCCTGTAGGAACGCCTTGAGGAAGCTTGCCTAGAGGAACACATTTAGCAAGAAGCTCTGCTGGAGGAATGCCTTTAGCTGGAAGCTTACCTGGAGGAACGCCTTTAGCTGGAAGCTCTCCTGGAGGAACATACCTTTGGCTGGAGCTCTCCTGGAGGAATGCCTTTAGCTGGAAGCTCTCCTGGAGGAACGCCTTTAGCTGGAAGCTCTCCTGGAGGAATGCCTTTAGCTGGAAGCTCTCCTGGAGGAATGCCTTTAGCTGGAAGCTCTCCTGGAGGAATGCCTTTAGCTGGAAGCTTACCTGGAGGAATGCCTTTAGCTGGAAGCTCTCCTGGAGGAACGCCTTTAGCTGGAAGCTCTCCTGGAGGAATGCCTTTAGCTGGAAGCTCTCCTGGAGGAATGCCTTTAGCTGGAAGCTCTCCTGGAGGAATGCCTTTAACTGGAAGCTCTCCTGGAGGACCGTCTTTAGCTGGAAGCTCTCCTGGAGGAATGCCTTTAGCTGGAAGCTCTCCTGGAGGAACGCCTTTAGCTGGAAGCTCTCCTGGAGGAATGCCTTTAGCTGGAAGCTCTCCAAAAAAAAAAAAAAGATAGAGGAAGAATAAACATAATGATACTGAAAAGAGCAGAATGTTTATTCGTATTTACAGATTGCTGAGCGGAAATGACGAATGGATTTTTCAGCATGACTGAAGGTGACATCAACGCCCTGAAATTCAATGCAAATTTGGCCCGAGGTAAGTTATCTGAGTGCACGCACATGCTGGCGTAGATGGATGTAGGATGCATATGTACATATATCATTCATACACATCTATATCGACATGTACATTAGTTTAAAGCACAGACACACACATACATAAGCATTTCACATGCACATATACATACATACACGCGGTCTCCCTACACATGCATACTCTAATCCTAAAATAAGCACACACACACTCACACACACACACACACACACACACATGATCTCCCTACACATAAACGCTAATCCTCAAACGAACACACAGACAGACACACACACACACACACACACACACACGCACACACACACACACACACACACACGCACACACACACACACACACACACACACACACACACACGCACACACGCACACCCAAGCAGGGAAAACAATGCCTGTGCCTGAGGGGGGTGTTCTTGGGAACCGGTGCGAGCTGCTGGCCTTGTGGTTGTTTACTGTCATCCGGCAGAGATCGCAGCTTTTGAGCCTCTGGGGATTTCCTTGTTCGGGGAGAGGGTGGGAGGGAGGGCGAAGGGATAACAGGGTGAAGGAATGAGGGGGAAGGGTGAACAGGGTGGAGGAATAAGGGTAAGGGGCAAGTATTTCCTGAGAGGGAAGAGTATTCACTATGAAGGAAGAATATCCAGTATGACTGAGTAGTTAGTATGGGGGAAGACTATTCATTGAGAAGAATAAGCATCCAGTGTGAGGGAGGAGTATTCAGGAAAAGAAAATAGTATTCAGGGTGACGGAATAGCACTTATCAGGAAGCTCACCTGGAGGAACGCCTTTAGCAAGAAGCTCTTCTGGAGGAATGCCTTTAGCAAGAAGCTCACCTAGAGGAATGCCTTTAGCTGGAAGCTTACCTGTAGGAACGCCTCTAGCAGGAAGCTTACCTAGAGGAACACATTTAGCAAGAAGCTCTCCTGTAGGAACGCCTCTAGCAGGAAGCTTACCTAGAGGAACACATTTAGCAAGAAGCTCTGCTGGAGGAATGCCTTTAGCTGGAAGCTTACCTGGAGGAACGCCTTTAGCTGGAAGCTCTCCTGGAGGAACGCCTTTAGCTGGAAGCTCTCCTGGAGGAATGCCTTTAGCTGGAAGCTCTCCTGGAGGAATGCCTTTAGCTGGAAGCTCTCCTGGAGGAATGCCTTTAGCTGGAAGCTTACCTGGAGGAACGCCTTTAGCTGGAAGCTCTCCTGGAGGAACGCCTTTAGCTGGAAGCTCTCCTGGAGGAATGCCTTTAGCTGGAAGCTCTCCTGGAGGAACGCCTTTAGCTGGAAGCTCTCCTGGAGGAATGCCTTTAGCTGGAAGCTCTCCTAGAGGAATGCCTTTAGCTGGAAGCTCTCCTGGAGGAATGCCTTTAGCTGGAAGCTTACCTGGAGGAATGCCTTTAGCTGGAAGCTCTCCTGGAGGAATGCCTTTAGCTAGAAGCTTACCTGGAGAAACGCCTCTAGCAGGAAGCTTACCTGGAGGAACACCTTAGGAAGAAACTCTCCTGGAGGAACGCCTTTGAGAGAAAGCTCACCTGGAAGAACGCCTTCAGGAAGACATCTGAAGAAGAAATGGCACGAAAGACGTGGACAGAGAACGGTCAAGGAGCGATATTTCGAAGACCATAAAAACATTTTTTTTAAAACAAAATATGCATTGATGTAAAGTAATATCTTTTATCAACATTGTAGATTGATAGAGTCAATCTGCTTGTTTCATTTGATTTTTTTTATTATTATTATTATTATTATTTTTTTGAGTTTGAGACGTTTGAGATGATGTTTTCTTTATCGTTTGCGTCATTGTTATTGTGTAACTTTCCTTTTTCTAATGATTTTTCTCTGTTTTTCTATTGTTTTTCTCACCCTCTCTCTCCCTCCTTCTCTTCCTCTCCCTCTATCTTTCTCTCTCTCTCTCTCTCTCTATCTATCTATCTATCTCCCTCTCTCTCTCTCTCTCTGACTTCTTATCTCTCTCTCTTTCTATCCCCCCAAAAAAGACAATAAATGAATAGATAAAAAGGAATAAATAAACAAAAGCTGGTCCCAGAAAACGTGATCAGCGGAGCAACACGGAAGATATCGCCCTCACAATAGTTACAACGCGACACTTTGTCGTGTGGGCGTGTGGGCGGCAGGGAAGCGTGCAGGTCGTGTGTGTGTGTGTGTGTGTGTGTTTGTGTGTGTGTGTGTGTTTGTATGCTTGTACGCGCGTGTGTGTTTGTGTGCATGTGTGTGTTTGTGCGAGCGTGTATATATGTGTGTGTGTTTGCCTATCTGTCTGTGTGCGTGTTTCTGTGCTTAAGTGTGAATGTGTGTGTGTGTGTGTATGTAAGTGCGTGCGCGTGCGTGTGTGCGCCTGTATGTATGTGCGCGTGTGTGCGAGTCTCGTGTGGGTGGAGAGACCGGTCGCCGCCGCGTGGGCAGAGAGAAGTATGTTTGCCCCGCCGCCGCCGCCGCCTCCATCGCCTCCATCGCCTCTCAGCAACACGGGTTCCTCCTCCAGCTTCCTCTCCATCTTCTTCGTCTCCATCTTCACTTATCCTTCGTCTTCTTTTTTTTCCATCTTTATATTCACTTTTATTCTCCTACCCTTCTTCTTCTCTTCATCTTTCATCTTCCTCCTACTTTCATCTTTTTCATCGTCACCTTCTTTTTAATTATCTTTCTATCCTTCGCTTTTCTTCTCCTGTCCTCTAAAGGGACCTTTATTCTTCCTTCGCTTATCTCTATTTTATCTATCCTTCTTTTCCTTTTATTCATTATGTTTTCCTTTGTCTCTTTACCTACTCTGCTTCTCTTGCACTCCTCTCCCTCCGCTGCCTTTTCGTCCTTCCTCACTCTCTCCTTCCCTCACTCACTCATTCACTCTCTCCCTCACTTCCTACCTCCCTAAATCCCTCCCTCCCTCATGCACTCACTCTCTCTTCGTCCGTCCCTCCCACCTTCCCTCCCTCCTTCCCTCCCTCCCTCCCTCCCTTCCTCCCCCTCTTATCCCTCCCGCTCTCTTTCTCTCTCTCTAATTATCGGTCCCTCCCTCCCTCGCTCCTTCCCTCCCTCCTTTCCCTCCTCCCTTCCTCTCTCCTTCCCTCCCTCCCTTCCTCCCTCCCTCGCTCCTTCCCTCCCTCCCTCTCTTCATACCTAACACCAACCCACACTCCTTCCTTCCCTCCCTCCCTCACCCCATCCCTTTTCCTCCCTCCATCACGATTCCCTCCGCTTCCTTTCATCTTTCCAACGAGACTCCCTCGCGGCATCACCTGAGTCGGACCCTTCTTAGCTTAGAGGAAAAAGACATTGCAAAATATAGTGCATGTGATGATGATGATAATAATGACGATGAGAATGATGATGATGATGGCTATGGTGAAAGCGATGGTAACAATAATAATGATACTGATACTGATATTAATAGTTATACTAATACTAATATTAATAATGATAATGATAATAACGATAATAATGATAATGATAATAACGATGATAATAATGATATTAACGATAATAAGATAATAACAATGAGAATGATGATAACAGTATTAATGATGATAGTAATGACAACACTAACAGTGCTAATGATAATAATAATAGTAATGATAATAATGATGATAACCATAACAGTGATAACAATGATAACGATAACAATGATAATGATAATAATAACAATGACAAAGAAAATAACAATGAGAAGAACAATATGAACAAAACAATAACGATAATAACAAAATCAAATGACCCTCTCCCCTCCTTTCTCCTCTTCCTCCTCCCCCTCCCTCCTCCTCTTCCCCCCTCCTGTCCCTCACCCCTCCCTCCTTCCCCCCCCCCCTCCTATCCCTCTAATGACAACAAAAATAACAACAGTAAAAAAAAAAAAAAACATGCAAGGACAACGCACACAAACCAAAAGCAAAGCACAGCAAGAATCCGCTCCTGAAGGAACGAAGGCTCAGGAGACCTTCCTTCGTCTCTCCGGGCCCACACTTTCTCCTTGTAGACTCGTGGCTAGGGTTGGTAGACAATTTTTTTTTTTTTTTTTTTTTGCGGGAGATGTGGAGTAAGGGGGAAAAACTGATGACTTTTCTTTTTTCTTTTCTCTTTTTTTTTCGTAACTGATATTGATTTCATGAAAATTATTATTTTTTCATATACCTATTATGGTGATAACGAAGATGGTGATACCACTATTATTATTATTACTATTACTACTACTGCTGTTGCTACTTTTATTACTTGTACTACTACTATTACTACTACAGTTATTTCTACTATCAGTAATACGGCTCCTACTACTCCAGCTACTAATACTGCCATTAATAATGATGATGAAAAATATTGATAATGAAAACTGTGATAATGATAAAAGAGTCCTTCGAATAATGATGATAGTGATAACAATAATTATGTTAATGATGATAACAATAACAATGATAGTAATCATGATAATGATGATGTTAATAATGTTAATGATAATATTAATCATTATAATGATAACATGAATGATAATAATGATAGCATTAATAATAATGACAATTGTATTGATTATGATAATAAAAATGATGACAATCATATCATAATAATAATAATAATAATGGTAATAATCATAATCATGATAATAAAATGATGATGACAATCATAATATCAATAACGATAATGATAATAATGATAACGATAATTGTGTTAATGATTGTATTAAAAATAATAATAATAATAATAGTATTGATAATAATAACAATGATAATGATATCAATTTTGTCTATGTTTTTTTTCTTTTCTTTCTTTCTTTCTTTTTCCTATCCTCTCTCTCCATCTAGATCCAAGAGGAGGCAGCGACCCCGAAGCGGCAGCCCTCGGAGGGAGGCTTGACCGGCCGTGACGTCGACGGCGGAGAACCAGGAAGGAAAGGCGCCTTATCTCGCCTCGGAGACTCGGCTGCGGGTCGGGTCAAGTCGGATAGGAGGGCGGGGGCAGGGACGGGGGGAGGAGGAGGTGGGAGGGTGGAGGGAGGGGGGGGTGAGGGATAGGAGGGGGAGAAAGAGGGAGGGGGAGAAGGGAGGGGAGAGGGATAGGAGGGGGGGAAAGATGGAGGGGTGAGGGACAGGAGGGAGGGATGGGTGAGGGACAGGAGGGAGGGAGGGGGAGGGATAGGAGGGAGGGAGGGGTGAGGGATAGGAGGGAGGGAGGTATGAGGGATAGGAGGGGGTGGAGGGAAGAGGGAGAAGGAGTGGAGGAGGGAGGGGCAAGGGATAGGAGGGGGGAAAGAGGAGAGAAGGGTGAGGGACAGAAGGGAGGGAGGGGAGAGGGAGGGAGGGGGGGAGGGAGGGGAAGGGGGAGAGGAGGGGTAAAGAGGAGGAGGAAGAGGAGCAAAGTGGTGGATGAAGTGGATATAGTTGAATGAGACTGATAACAACGTAGTGAAGAAAGTGGATGAGTGGATGAATGAATGCATTAATATAAAATTTCTAAAGACGAAATATTAGAAGCAGAAGTGGATGAGCAGATGATTGGATGCATTTGTTAGTAGAGATTAAATATTGGAAGTATAAGTGGATACAGAAAAGTGGATGAGAAAGAAAACCTTTGACATTACCTAAGGTGAGAAAGAATACCTTTGACATTACCTAAGGTGAGAATACTACCATGATGATAATAATGATGAATAATCATAGTAACAATCATTTCAATTACAGAGACAATAGCAATGACAGTAAAAATAATAACACTGATAATAACAACAAGAATAGGAATGAGATTGAGAGAAAGAATGTGGGATGTAACGAGGAGAATTAAATTGATGAGAATAACAATTAACATCACATCTCATAATGACATTAAATAATATTTATTTTGCAATATCCCTCTCATACAACTTTCCTTTTTTCTTATTAAACTTTTAATATCATTACTTACAGACTCTCAAACTTACCGAAGATAAACACAGCATCCACAGCATCACATCTTGGTATTTTAGAGCCAGGAGTTATAAATATATAAAACGTCAGATCCATCATATTAACCTTCCTTCATCATTAATCGCTCAGTCATTATCAAAGAGTTGTAATTAGTTGATTAACACTTTTTAAAAGGTGGTGATAAAAAGCCGCTATTGTTAAATGAATCAGTAAAAAGTACTGATAACTCATCCTTGGGTGTGTGTGTGAGAAAATGAAGAAGAGGGAGAGAGAGAGAGTGTGTGTGACGGAGGGAGGGAGGGAGAGAGGGAGAGAGAGAGAGCAAGAGAAATAAATAAATAGATAGAAATATATATATATATATATATACATATATATAGGGAGAGAGAGAGAGATGTGTGATGGATGGAGAGGGGAGGGAGGGAGAGAGAGAGAGAGAGAGAGAGAGAGAGAGAGAGAGAGAGAGAGAGAGAGAGAGAGAGAGAGAGAGAGAGAGAGAGAGAGAGAGAGAGAGAGAGAGAGAGTGAGGGAGGGAGGGAGGGAGGGAGGGAGGGAGGGAGGGAGAAGGGGAGAGAGAGAGAGAGAGAGAGAGAGAGAGAGAGAGAGAGAGAGAGAGAGAGAGAGGAAGAGAGAGGAGAGAGAGAGAGAGAGAGAGAGAGAGAGAGAGAGAGAGAGAGAGAGAGAGAGAGAGAGAGAGAGAGAGAGAGAAGAGGAGAGAGAGTGATGGAGGGGATGGAGGGGGAGGGGAGAGGGAGAGAGAGAGGGAGAGAGAGAGAGAGTGAGGGAGGGAGGGAAGGAGGGAGAGAGAGAGAGAGAGAGAGAGAGAGAGAGAGAGAGAGAGAGAGAGAGAGAGAGAGAGAAGAGAGAGAGAGAGAGAGAGGGAGGGAGGGAGGGAGAGAGAGAGAGAGAGAGAGAGAGAGAGAGGGAGAGAGAGAGAGAGAGAGAGACATACTGATAGAAAGATTGTCGCACAGACCGGCAAATCCAACACGAAACTACACTAAGAATAACACACCCGTTAACACGAATTCCTTCGTTTTCATGTCTACGGGCGGAAACTTTAACGCTACGTATATCGTTATCTTGAAGTTCATTGTTACGATTATAGTCATTTTTTCCATTTTTTTTATTAATTTTTAAAATGATTTCTTTATTGTTATCGAGAATAAGATTAGGATTAGAATAAGAATCCCTCTAAAAAATAACGATAAAAGGTAGAAAGATGAGTAGCTAATCCGACACCCAGAAGCGCACGTGCCAATCAGACATTCCGTCAACGCTGCGATTATGCAAATTCTGCTGAATGGCGAAGCAGAAACGTGGCTGATGTCCCATGATAATCTCACCGGCCGGCAGGTTTTGGAAGCATCGTGGCATCTTCTAGGATCTTCTAGCACGATCGGGCATCTTCTAGTACCTTCTGACAACGCCCAGCACCCTCTAGCACACCCATGTATCTTATGGCGCTTCCTAGCTTTCTTTTTCTAGCACTTTCTAACGCATTTTCCCAATTTCTGGCACCTTGTCGAGACAGCCTGGCCATCAATCTTGACCCTGACCCAGCGCGGCCCATGTCAGCCTCCCACGTTCGAGCGCTGACCTTTCTCGGGTTGGCACGGCCGCCTCTGCCCGTTCCTCCAGACCTTTTCTTCCTGTCTGTGCTCGGTCGATGGTTTTCTCCGACGTCGAATAGGTGTTTGGTGTATTTGCTGTTGTTTTCTTTTTCGATTTTATTATTTTTTAGTGGTATTGTTATTGATATCATTACTTGCATCATCGTTTCTATATCATTATCCTCGTCATTGTTATCTTTATCTTCATCATTACCGTTGTTCATTTGATGTTCATTGCTATCGTGTTGTGTTTATCGGGGTCTTTCCACACGTTGTTAGTTCTTGATTAGATGTTTGTTTGTTTGTTTTTTGTTTATTCTTAGCACTTTCCTCACCACCCTAGCTCTTACTTCTTCCCATAACCTCCTTAGTTCTTGGATTTTTTTCATATAGTTTCTTTGGTTCCTTCGTTCTTTCCTTAGTTCCTTATTTATTTTACTATTTTTTTTCTCTTAGCTCCTTAGTTATTAATTTCTGTGTCTATTTGTCCCTCCCTTCCTTAGCTCCATGATCTATTTGTTTTTTCTCTCGGTTCCTCGGATCTTAATTACCTTTTAGTCTCGTAACCTCCTTAGTTATTACCCCCTCCCCTCTTGTTATCTCATCCTTCTATCCCTTCCTTATCTCTTTAGTTTTCCTTTTCACATAGTGCACGAGATATTTACCCCCCCCCACCCCCACCCCCACCCCTTCCCCGTCAACCCCCTCCAACCCCCCTAAATATTTCCCTCTCGACGTGGATTCCTTTCTTCCGAGGCGACTCCCAGTGCTCTGGTAACAATGGCGGTGACATCATCTCATGAGGAGTTCCGCATTATATATTTTTTTTTCTTTCTTTCTATTCAACTTCGAAGGATTCTCGATGTCTCTCTGATTTTGCCTCGAAATATTTGATTGTTTTTTATTCAAAGCTTTTTTTTTTTAGAATTGCCATTTCCGAATGTGAAAGTCCGCTTGAATGTTGATTTTGTCTTTTTATATATGTAGAAACATATATAAAAAGACAAAATCAACATTCAAGCGGACTGAATGTTTATCTTCTATAGCTACACCTTTGTAGAGAGCTAAATGAATGGTCTCTGCAATATTACCGTGCCTGATAGAGAGAGAGAGAGACAGACAGAGAGAGAGAGGGAGGGACAGAGAGAGAGAGAGAGAGAGAGAGAGAGAGAGAGAGAGAGAGAGAGAGAGAGAGAGAGAGAGAGAGAGAGAGAGAGAGAGAGAGAGAGGAGATAGAGAGAGAGAGAGAGAGAGAGAGAGAGAGAGAGAGAGAGAGAGAGAGAGAGAGAAAAGAGAAAAAGAGAGAAAGAGAGAGAGAGAGAGAGAGAGAGAGGGGGAGAGGAGAAAGAAAGAAAGAGAGAGAAGAGAGAGAGGAG